>JAHCHA010013206.1:328561-353254 GCA_027742795.1 Vigna hirtella
AGTTGAAACGTTCAGTTGTTCAGCCTAGTAGACGTCTGTCCCCCTCACACGGACGTCTATAATATTATAGACGTTCGGCTCGACCCAGGACGGACGTCTCGAGTTTCACTTATTTACGAATATGCCACCGGTCAATTATTTACGTTGGGGCTTTTGTGGACGGACGTCTATGGGGGGACGTTAAAAGCCAATTTTGCACTACTGTTTGGATTTGTAAAATATGACATAACAGGGTTTTAAGTTCATATTCAATTGTATCTTATAATTATATCCTACAAACTTAATGTTGTTTTGTTAGCCAATTCTTTAAGTTATTTAATTAATTGTTCCTCTTATAAAAAAATAAATTATGTAAATTTATTTCTTGAAATATGGGGAATTTTGATCGCATTGTTATTAGCTTAGGTAGAAGGTAAGATTCAAAATTAATGCTATTAGTATAATGTCCAAGGTTATAAGTCAGTAGTATTATATATCAAATGGTAAATTTAAATGGACATATGATTTTATAGGAAAACAAATAAAGTAATTTGAATTTAAGAGTGTATCATTGGATTCTATTTTGAATCATTCGTCCACTTTCAATTAATTGAAAGAGAGAAAGACAATGAATTATAATTTGATGGTAAAACAATTTCAATAAACGTATCTGTAACAATCCATTTTAATAGTCTTAAATTACTATAAAAATTATCATACATCTAAAAAACTATTAACTCAAAGAAATACGTAAGATGTTATAATTATTCAATTATAACTATAACACCCAATAAATAAATATATATATATATATATATATATATATATATATATATATAAAAAAGGTCCTATACTATTAAGAGAATAGTAAGCCAAGCTAACAACATACTAGAGTTTAAAAAAGAACCTATCTACACAAAAAGATAACATCCTACTCTATGCTTTTACACCATCACCATCCAGCATCTGATCTATAGAGACATCCTCATTTGCTCACATCATCAAGGTGACCATTGTAAAAGAGAAACAAACACACAAATAAAGAAAGACAGAAGGGTAAGCTAATTTACTAAATAGAGTAATCATGTAACATAAACATAGATGTTAACTTACAAACAAGGTATATCAATCAATCCTAAGACATACAATCATAAATTTTAGATTTGATTATCCGAATACATGTATTGATGTCAAACTCTGGCAAGCCACGCACTTGTGTGACCTTTACTAATTGTCAATGGGTTTCACCCTACCACACACAAGGTTAGTCCCTATCACTGTCATAAGAACCATGGGGTCATCCTTATAACAGAACCTCCTGCTCCTCTCACCACATATCCCACCCTTCTTTACTTGATATTTAATGATTATTAGACCGTCATGATAACCCCCAAAATTGAATCCTTACATCAATACATACACTACTTTAATCATCACTAATCTTTCTTGGATTCACTAGTGCATAATTGGCCTTTAACGACACCCAGTAAACGTCGGACCACAAAATAACCAACATAAATTATTGACCGGTGACATTTTCGTAAATAAGTTAGGCATATAGACGTCTGTTAGGAGAGGCCCTAACGTCTATAATATTATAGACGTCGGGGGCCCTCCTAACATACGTCTATATGTCTGACAGGTAGATGAAAAGTTCTTTTCTTCCGCCTTATAGGCGTCTGATCCCACCACCCCGACGTCTAAATGGCATGATAAGGTAGGTGAAAAGTTATTTTGAACGTCATATTAGTGAGGTCCCCGATGTCTAGGCGAGAATAGACGTCGGTTCCCTAGGTGTCCGACGTCTTGTTTGTTGTTAAATCAGAAATTGAACCCGCGGTTACGCGCACTTCATCGTCTTTCTTCTCGCCTTTTCTCCGCGACATTGCATTTCCAAGTGTGTTTTTGTCTCTTTTGAACCATTTAAACATACTTTTACTCCGATTAAATTAGTCTTTGATTGATTATCTTCCATTTGAACCGATTAAAATGAGTTTTTATTGTGTTTTGGTGCAGTTTTTCTCATGTCTTTGGGTAGCGTAGTAGCACTTTCTCCCTTTGCTAGTTTCCTTATAAGAAAAACTTGCGCCTTTTGGATGTCTTATAGCATTTCAACCCAAAACCGAACCTGGGTCCTTGCCTAGTTCTCAAGTCACTGTATTCGTTTTCATTGCCGGTTGGAATGGAACTAGGCAAGGACCCAGATTCGGTTTTCGGTTGAAATGCCATAAGAGGTCTAAAAGACGCAACATTTTCTATGACGAAACTAGCAAAGGAAGAAGTTGCTACTACGCTACCCAAAGACACGAGCTGTAGTAGACGTCGGTTAATGCCATGTCCGACGTCTATAGAGCCCTTAGACATCAGTTAATGCATGTCCGACGTCTATAAAGACATCAGACCTGTGGAGTCCGACATCTGATTAACGTCACACACAAAGACGTCGGGTCTAGATCTGACGCTAAAAGATCAAAATAACAGACGTTAAATGCCCTTTCTGCACTAGTGATTAGTACCAACCATTCAGATATTATATTATAAACCAATCATTGTTTCAACATTCACATAATCCCACATTAAATATAACATAAGTAATATATGAAAATCTAGCTAAAATTCTTATATTTTCACTCAGCCATCAAGTTTGCTCGCTCAACCACTAGATCAACTCGCTCACCTAGTAGTGCCTAGTAGCACACTTGCCCGGCAACTAGATAGCTCGCTCAGCGACAATATGACTAGAACTTCATATTTAAATCTTCCAAAAGTCACCTAGCGAGTATATTCTTACCCAATGACTGTCGAGTCAGTGAATTCTCTAATTTTGATCTTGTCCAACGAGATTTTTCTCGCCTAACGACTAGCAAGTCAATAACTCTAAGATTTTAACTTCGCCCAGCGAGTATATGCTCACCTAACGAGTCTGCATAATTATGCATAACAAAATTCTATAGATTTATGTCATTTCCAACCCTATAAAACAATCTAACATTAACTTCAAATGTCCAAAACAACCAACCATTAAATTAAACACGAATCAATGACTCAATTCACCTTAGATGCAATCTAAATCACATAGTATACCAACATTTGAACATTCAATCAGTACAAAGATTCAACGCCCCCAATTCAACTCAACAGGTCATATTTCATCAACACAAACACGAATATCAACATTTCAACCAATTTCAAGCAACTCAAACATGCAACTTAGATTTTCAACACCCTATAAACTTAAGGTAATTTAGCTTTCCTTGCACGACAAATGACTAAATCGTTCTAGATGGTCTAAAATAGCTCCAATCACACAAGAAGTCATATTTGCTCTAACGAACAACAAAAACATGATCAGAATACATCATTAGGACCACAGATCAACATAGAGTTTTATAGAAGACTCAAACGTCACATGCAACCACAACAACTCGCATGCAAAGGAAGACAAAATAGACAAAAAAATAATAACAAAAAATCAACTTACTCTATCTCAGAAACTGATCCGTCCAAATTGAAGAGCTCAGCACCATGATCAATCCTACTGACTCTGTACTTCAATCAAACAAAAAGAAGATGAAAACTCTTAAAAAGAAGTAGAAAACTCTATAAAAATAAATTTTAAAAGAATAATGTATTTTAAAATAGTTAAACTAGTTTATAACAAAATTATTTATATTAAAAACATTAATATTAAAATAGTCGAATTTCATTATTTTTAAACTATTACTACTTTCAAAATATTATTTTCTTTAAGGGATTTGAATGTTCATTGTCATGAGTAATAAATAACTAAGAAAGTAAATATTTCACATAGACTAATTATAGATAAATTTACTGTATCCAAATATCGTAAAACCTATTTTTTTTAAATCAATTTTAGGAAATTATAAATTAGATTTAAGTTTACGTTTTAAGAAGATATTAAAACTATTTAAAGCCTACCAGTGAGTGGAAGATAGCAGATCAATACACTCGCTATTTATAGCAAGTTGAACTGATCATTTGAAAAATAAAAGATATTAAAATATGTAATGCATATAATAATCAGATTCTTTAGCAATCTCTGTCATGTACAAAATAGAGCTGAGGAATTGTAACGAATATTAGCAAATTGTTATGACTCTGGACGTTGTGTAGGTCTTTTTTTAGTTAAAATATAGCCGTTTGTGGTTCTTCACATGTAGATACAGAAAATTCCTTTATCTCCTCTCTAATCATGTCAAACATAACTCGTAGCTTCGTTATTTTTAAAATAAATATGTATATTATGTGTTATAATATAATAGCATTTATCATATTTATTTATTTAAAAATAACATATTTATTAAAACTTGAGTTAAATTTAGGATAGATAGTCTGTGATTATTAGGATAAGTATTAAAGTATTATTTTGTTGTTAGTATAACAAAAACAAGAATTACAGGTTAATACAACTCTTTGATTTTGTTAATTTTATTTGAATTAATGGTTAATATATTTGCGTATGTGTTTATTCTTTAATAACTATTCTATAAATTTATTTAAAAATATACTAATAGAATATTAGAAGATTTCTTTCAATATTAATTATTGCATATTAAAACTAACGTTAATTTTAATTTTAATAAACATACATGATATTGTAAAAGATTAAACGCAGACTTAATTCATTTAGTAATTACGGAATTCAAATAAAATCAGCATAATATAATTAAATATTTTTAACCATTAAGGGTATTCAATTTTATATTAAGAGCGTAATTTTTTTATTATAATAAAAGTAAAATATATCATTATTTATAAATGAACAAAACGTTGATTTTAATATAATATTTATTTTTTCATATTATTATTAAGAAAATAACAAATATGTTTCTTATTTTAATTTATATTTATATTACAATCATACTTAATTGTAATATAAATTAAGAAAATTTATTTTAATTAATCTATTTTATTTTATTTAAAAATAATATATTCGGTAATAATTAAATAAAAAATTATAAAAATGAAAATTTTAGAATTTAAAGTATCATAAAATTAAATTAGAAAATATATGATTTAATTTTAAATCACACTCTGATTTTAAAATAAATTGTAACTTTCCTTATATTATTATCATTAAATTATCAATATTACTTCTTATTTTAAATTATATTTAAACATAATAATAATTTAATAAATTTAATTATATATTTCATTTGTATTTAGTACTTTTTATGTTTAGATAATATTTTCTCAAAAAAAAAAATATTTTATAAGTCAACTTATAATTTAGTAATAATATAGTTTTATTACATTTTTAGTATATAAAAATTTAATCATTTAAGTTTTTTTTTTCAGTTTATAAAAAATCTGTTTCAGAAATTGAAAAAAATTATTAATTTATTAATTTTCATAAATTTCTAATTAAATAAGAAAGGTGAGTAAAAGAAAAGTGAAGGTTTATTCAAAATGTAAGAAACATGAGCGTCATTTTACGAAATAAATTATTATTTTAAAGTTAAAGGTTGTGACTGCCACTAGCATACCTTCAATAAATAAAGCAATTTATCCTTAAATAAAAAAATATCCAATAATGATGTATAATAAGGCTTTTTATGTTTACATTTCACATCTATACATTTTAAGTTTATCCTAATTTCTTAACATTTAATATATAAATTCGTAATTAAAACCTTGAATAATTCCTTATGTTTTAATTGTTTAAGAACATTTTTTTATAAAATATTGATACACATTTGTGATATTTTTTCTAAGGATCACAGAACTAAGTTCAAGTCAATAAATCATTTAATTGATGGTCAATTAAGAGACTGAATTAAAAAATTATTTAGGATTGAAATCACTCAGAATTTCATTAAAATTACAACAAAATCGTATTTCAACCTAACCTAGCCTAAAGAATCTATAAATTATGAGAAAATGGAGTGAAAGTACATTTAAGCTTCAACATGGATCATTCCCATTGTGAATCTCCATTTGAAGAAGCTACAAACAAGTTATGTAACTAATTCATACACAAAAGTCACTTAATTTGACTTTGAATAACACTTATATTGTTCATTTGTCATGAAGCCCATTGTTGAGGAAACATGATCCATAGTGGTGTTAGGTTCATGCTTAGTCAAGGTTAGAAATCCTAAAGTAAACTATAATTATGATTTATTACAATATATAAGTAATTGAAACTTTTCTTTATAAACCCATTTTATAGAATAGACTTAAGTTTAAACCTATTTTGTAAGATAATATCATAATCAAAACTAGATTTACTGGACAATGTTATTGAATCATCTTTAAATATTTTATTCCTTCGACGAATATAATATTTAGAAGGATGAAGTGTGAAAATTTCTATATGGATTTTCTTACAATTGTTTTATTCATAATTTAATGGTCTATATAATAATTTTATATAATTCTATAGTTATATATATATATATATATATGTATATGTATATGTATATACATACACATATTTATATGTATAACAAATATTAGCATATATATAGTTCTTATTTCAACATACATAATATATATGTTAATAGAGATTACTTATACATAATTGTTACAACGAATTAGCATAAAATGTTTTTCATTTTAATTTTGTTGTACTAAGATATAACTTGAAATATGTTTTCTTCTTTAAAGAGTGTTTTTTATTAATTCATATACATATACTCAAAACTCAAATCGTAATCAATACATTGTAATTTTATCATGATATATTAGATTTATATAAAATGAGTATGGCTAATCTCCACTTACAAGGAAACTAACCAGTTTTTCGCAATCGAAGTATTAAATGAGTAATCAAACCGACAATTCAAAGATTACTGCATTAGTTACATTTAAAATATGCCACCTACCAACAAATATTGTGATTATAAATTGTTAGATGGAAATGTAGAAAGATGATGTAACAACATTGCAAGGATTCCAAATTATCCTTTTCATGTTTAATTTACATAATTGCTATAATGACAATATAACCAATTTTTGTATGGAAATTTTTGGTTTAATCATTGGCATTAAATTTAAATCCATATTGATGCAACCATGTTTTTCTAAGAAGTAACAAAAGTTATTTATTGTTTTTATTAATCATAAATTTTATACTAATCATAAAATTTGAGATATTTTCTAACAAATAAATAAAATGATGCGCTAAGGTAGTAAATTAGTAATCATGTCATCAAATTTTAAAAAAATAGAGTAAATAACAGGTATTCAATTAAATATAAATTTTTTAAATATTTCAATAAAAAAAATATTAATATAAATTAAATAAAAAAATATTAAACTTACCAAGAACTTAAACCTTAATTCTACCTAATTATTTGTATATAACATTTTTTATAACATTTTTTTAAAATATTTATACATCACCTAGAGAAATGATGGTAACGGTAATAGTTTCTAGATCATTCTAGATAATAACCTAAAAGTCATTACAAAATAAAATATAAAAAGCACTAAGAATTTTATATTAATTTTTATTTTAATAAACAAAATAATGAAATAAAATAATTGAAAATTGATTTTAATGTATCGTTACAAGAAAACATGAAATTATTAACGGATTTATACCAATAGATCGTAATTTGTCAGTATATCATCGAAAAATTGAATGACTAGTTTATTGACAGAAATACTTGTTAGTAACAACATCGATAAAGTAGATTTATCAAAAATTTTGTAGATAAATTGTATGTGCCATTATCAACATATAAGAATCATAAGAAATTTTTTAAGTACATTAGAAATTTGAAAACTCATTTTTCTTTCTTTTGCACGAAGACATGAAAAAAGAAATAGAATATAAATCTTGTCGAGGAGAATAGAGCAAAACCTAATTTGAAAAACGTTTTACAAAACAATACTAACAGGTAATGACCGTCAGTGATTTTTTCTAATAAAAACATTATCGATAAATTTTAGTCCATCAAAAGAACTTATATTATTGATAAATTTTGGTATTTATCGACCGATATTTTCCATCTTTCATTGGTAAATCTAGTTTTTTTAGTGTACATCTAAAATTTAATTAAGCTTAGAAAAATATAAACGTAAAAATTGATTTTAACTAACTGAAAAAAAAAAGTATTATCATTTTCATAATATAAGATTATCTACAAAATTTATGAAAAAAAAATGCAAATATAGATGCCTCTCTCTCACGGTCACAACATGCAAAGGCGAAGGGCAACATTGTCTAACAGATTACTATGTTCTCAGCATGAAGATAGCATACTGAGCTCAGCCTCAATCTCCAAGAAAACAAACACACTCTTTCTCTTCCCACGCTCTGGACCTCTCCAATGGGAGAAAACCCTCTTACGTACGTGGCATATTTTAAGTTGTGCGTGTTCTTCACGTAAAACATTAACTCGTGAGCCAAACCTGACGATTTTTATCAGGAATTTTTATGAGCGGCTACATTTTTTAAATACGCAAGTTGAAAGTGTACCATGTGGAATAAAACCTATGGTGTCTGTCTCTCTGTTTGGCGGCCATAAGATGAATAGTGTTATGCCAAGAAGGAAAATGGAGAATGAGATTCCAAATGGCAAAAGGGCAATGGAAGAAGAGCTGAACAGAGGGCGTGACATGGCAAATCAGTTGCTTGAAGTTCTTGCTTATGACAAATCAATCACTCATCTTCAAAAGGAAGAAGAAGTGTCAAAGTCAGTGTTACCATTTGTTGAAGATCTTGTGCGCAAGGTTCTGTGTTCATTCACAAACACCCTTCTGCTTTTGAACTCCACCAACGATGTTTCCCATGAGCTGGTGGCTTCCATCACTCTCAGAGATGTCTTTTCTTCCACCACCACTTCCCCAAAGAAGTTGGAATCTGTGGATGAAACTTGCAAGAATCGCAGTATTCTCACCACTCAAAACCCAAGAAGAGGCTACAAGAGAAAGTGAGCATCATAATCCATGTTTTCCTAGTTAATTATATATGTGTGTGATTATGGTTGTTATTTTGGATTTGGATCTGATTGTTTTTTTTCTTTAAGAAAATATGACATACAGAAGCTAGATCAATCACTATTTGTAAAGGGATTAAGTCAACCAATCATCCACAGCAGATAGTATTTTTTTTATCAGAAATTATAATTCTATAAAATAAAACTTGAGTAATATTTGAAAATGCAGTAAAACAAGAAGATATATCTTTGTAGTGCACGTCGATCATGAAAAACAAGAGTAATGTGTCTTCTCTTTGACATCATCAGTGCATTTATTATGCTTTTTCTTAACCAAATTCATTAATTTCTCAGCATTTTAATATTTCAATTTAATTTTCTGTGTTTTATAGCTCTCCATAGTCATATATATTTTTTATTTTTAAACGATTAAATGTTCTAATTAAACTATGTTTAAGATAATAAAGAACAGTGTTATTAGACGATCAGGTGCATTTTTATTTAGAATCAAACGCGAGGAACATGAAGAATAATGACGTTTATCCACAGCATATGTTAATTAATTTTCTTGATATTTATGTATTTAATTAGGAACCTCATTACAGGGACTTTTTTAACAATAACAATTCTTATATGAAGCTATGTCAAGTGCATGCTTGAATGAAAACTAATAGATTCTCTGCACCAATAATTGAAATGTGAAAATAGTTTATTTTCAATCTAAAATTAGAATCAATTATAAAATAATTGAATCTAATCCAATCATATCCCTAATATTCAATAAAAAAAAAATTCATAATTCAACTAAGTTGATAGTCTCTTGTAAAAGGCTTATGTGATAATGAAGAAAATTCAGTAAAAATAATATAAGAAGAATTACAAAGGCTTTGAATTCGGAAAGAGAAAGGCTATATTTGTCAAATGCATCTTGGCTAAAGGCTCTAGAAATAAACGATCATGATTACACAATTATTAGGATTAATTATCACGATTCCAATTTTAAATATTATGGTCAATTGATAAATATTGGATTAGTTGGGAAAACATTTAAATAGAAGAATTCTAACATTGATATTTTGTCTTCTTATATGAAGATCAATTGCTCCAAGTTGGGAGAAGGACAGCTCCATACTGGTTGAAGATGGCTATGTATGGAGAAAATATGGACAGAAAATGACATTGAACGCCAAATACCTCAGGTATGTTCATCAATCTTCAGTTTCTCATGAATAATCCTTCTTCAGTTGTTCATGTGTCCAACCCTTGATTTCTAACCATGATTCCAAAAATGGTTGAAAATGTGTTTGTAGGAGCTATTACAGGTGTACTCACAAGAATGATCAGGGATGCCAAGCAATCAAACAGGTGCAGAGAATTCAAGATGTTCCTCCTTTGTACCGAACAACCTATTACGGCCATCATACTTGTAAAAGCCGTATGAATTCTGAGATTGTTTTGGAACCTCTTTCTCCCTCTGCATCTTCCACGTTACTTAGCTTTAATAGCAGCTTTCATTGCAAACAAGAAAACCCGTTTCCCTCATCACTACTTGCTTCAACCAAACATGAGCTCGTGGAAGTGATTCATGATGAACATAGTGCTCAGAATCAATTATCCTCTCTTGAAGACCTCTTATTACATGATTGTGAAGTTGATTGCGATTGTTCAAGGCGTGTGGCTAGTATGCTTTCATCCGCTGAATCCGTTGAATTTGATAATGTTTTTATGAGCAGTTTGGATTTTGTTGGCTAGGTATTTGTTTGTTTCGGTCAACAAAATATTTTCTGGGTCGCTTATAGAGTAAATTTCATCATGCTGATTGAAAAGAGCTTAAATATCTTGTATTATTAGCTATTTTATTTGATTAGTACGAGTGTTTTATCCTTAAATCTTGTCAAAATAATAGATGAATCTGTACTGTTGTTTTTCCCAATAGGGAGATTTTTATTTTAAACTGTTATCCACAACACATAAAAGTAAGCAAATTGGTGAGATAAAATACAATTAAAAAATTATTAGTGAAATGACCTCTAAAACTTGATAAACATTTATCATTATCCGATATTTATATATTGGTAATACTTTTACTTTGTATATATGAATAAGTTGGTCATTAGCCAAGTGCTAGTACCATTTATATGGATTATTGATGATTACTAAAACTGAATTTTGGTGTAGTTTATTTTCTCAAAGAATTTAATTTCAAATAACATTATGCAGTAGTGTTGATGGAAAAGGAGCTGGAGTGGGTTTTAACCATTCCAGAGTCATAAACTTTAGGGTACAAGGAATTTGGGAAGGAATGCTGAAAATCAAAAGAAATAAAATGGTGAATGTCATGATGAAACAGAAAGAGAAGACACTAAAAAATCAGTTAATGGAATGAAATGAAATTCATTATGGTAATATAGTAATAAGAAAATCACAATGGCAAATAAATAGTTAGAACAGTTCCAAATTGAGACTAAGGGTTGAAAGTGAGTGAGGGAGAAGTGAGTATATATGATGCTAGTTTCATTAACTCTACCTTACATTGTAACTTGTGGATGAAATCGAGATTCCAATGGTTCAAAGAAAGTAGTTTAAATTCTAAAGTTTTTCCATTGACGCATTGTGCAGAAGAGAAAAATGCAGAAAATTCAAAGCCTATTCTGAAAGGGCCAATGAAATAGGTTATGGCAAAAAGGGAAGATAGCAAATCTGGACACAGGTTTTAAACAGTAACTTCAGAGATTTTGGAATAGCAAAGTGTGTGGAACTAAGATTGACATATCAAAGCAAATAAGGAAGAAAACAGGAGAAAAACTAGATAATAGTCAATGAAAATCATTGGATCTTCCAGACACTAATTAATATAGCATAGTCACAAACATCATGGGTGGGACAAAAAAAATTATAATTAAGGAGTATTTTTAGAAGCATTTTCCAGGTCCAGAATGGCTCAGTTTGAGGTTAGGTTTCATGAAGGTTGCAAGATTTCAGATATGGAGAATTCAAACTTAGTGGCTCTTTCTCTAAAGAGGAGATTCAAGAGGTTGATGGGTCTGTGAAAGCTAAGAGTTTAGGGTTGGATGGTATTAACTTTTTCTTTCCTAAAGGAATTTTGGGATACTATCATATTTGATTTTGATACTTTATTTTCGTGTAAATGATAGATTTAAGGGTGTAACAGTATGCTTATTGTTTTATTGTCAAAGAAAGAAAATCTATATATCAAAGGTGAGAGACTTTTGGCTAATATCTCCGACTGATTGAGTGTCTGTATAAGATGGTGATTGAGTGCATTAATAAGATGTTTGTTAAAATATTATGAAATAGGATGAAGAAGCACATGAACAAATGATTTTTTACTTCTAAACTACTTTATATTATTGATAGAGTAGCTTGTACCATTGAGTTAATAGACGAAAGTGAAGTGAGCATAGAAAAATATTATTATATATGGGGGGGAGTATCTCAATGTTCTATTAATTATTTAATTTTCTTAGCTGATAAAAAAAATAAAAATCTTACTTATTGGAATAGATTTTGAAAAAGCTTATCGTGAGAATTATGATTTCTTGATTACCACATAGGAATTTGCTTTTCAATATTATACAGATTTGGAAATCTGTCCACGACATAGTCTTACCCAAGTATTCAACGTGGGTAGAAATTTAAGTGTGATTATATATGTAAAACACTTTAATAAGGATTTTGTTTTCATTTTACAAGATGTTTAACATGACGAATGAGAGGTGATGAACAAACATTGGTGGTGATTATTATAGTTGGATAACGTTGGCGAGTGACTTTTTAACGAGATATTGATTCTATTTTTTACGCTAATTATCAATAATCCTACAATGCCAAAGTCTAGGTTAAAGTCAAAATAAGTTAATCCAAACTCAAAGTTGGGTTAAATTAATTGCGATTACAATTGAGTTTAAACATAGATAGAGGAGAATCGGTTTATGCATCATAATCTGGTAGTTATTGTGTGTTTTAGTGGTGTGCTTTGACAAGTGAATTTCAAAATTCAATTAAAAAATGATCGAATTTTAAAATCTAGTTTAAGAAATCATTAGGTCTCAAAATCTAATTTAAAAACTCACCAAATTTTTGGAGTTTAGTATACAAAATAATTAGATTTCGAAACTCATTCGATTTTTAGATCTAGTTTAGAATTCACTAGATTTTGAAATTTAATTTTGGAATCCACTGGGCTTTGAATTTCGATTTAGGAAATTAATGATTTTGAAACTCAATAGATTTGGATATTTGGTTAGAAAATCACCATATTATGAAATTTAATTAAAGAATGCTGACCAAATTTTGGAACTTGATTAAGAAGTTTATTAGATTTTAAAATCTGATAAAAAAAGTTTACTAAATTTTGAAATTCAAAATATGATGAATGTCTTTCAAATTTTAAAATGAAATAAATATTTCTTTCAAATTGTCAAAATCAATTAACATTTTTCCTAAACTTCGAAATCAAAAATTTATTTCTTTCCAAAATCGAATTAACATTTTATCTGGATTTCAAAATCCAGTTTTGATACCCTTCTTCTGGATTTCATTTATTAGTTACATCAACTAACTAACAATATAAGCTCAATAATAATAATAATAATAATAATAATAATAATAATAATAATAATAATAATAAATAATAATAATAATAATAATAATAATAATAATGTATGTCAAATCAATATATATGTTAATATATATTAGATTGATATGTCCAATTAATCGAATTTTAAAATCGAGTTAATATACTATTTAATATTTTTAGTTAAACATTCAATTTAGTTTATTATTTTAATATAATTTAATATTTAATAATATTTTCATATTTTATAATATAATTGATTAAACTAAAAAAATAAAACATATTTAAAATATTAAAAAATGGCTTAAATGTTTACTTCGTCCACATGTTAAGAGCTGAATTTCTGTTTAATACCCAATTTTAAAAATGTATCTATTGAGTCCTAAAATTGTAAAAATTGTATAAATGAAGTTCTCTCCGTTAAATTGGCTTAACCAGAGTTAACTCCGCTGACGTGAGTGCTTTTTTTTCTCATTCCTCTGCTTTTCCTGCCATCTTTTTCTCTCTCTTCCTGCCCATCTTTTTTTCTCTCTTTTTCTCACATCCATATCTTTACCGTCGCTGCTATCTTTTTTCTCTCACTTCTTCTCCTTCCGGTGCTTTATTTCAAAATCCCCAAACACAACCTCTCATACCAACCATTGCTCGCTAAGGGTTTTCCTTTTAGTTGAGATTGAAACTAAAACCAAAAGCTTCTTCATTTTCAATAATCCTAACCACCACTCTCATTCTTCTCGTATTCTTATTCTCGATAAACCCTCCTTCTCCCAGTGTCACAGTGAAACTATCTTTCTTTCTTTCTCTTTGGTTTTATATCACAAGATCGTTGGTTACTTGGAGTCCGAACTTGTAACGTCTTTCGCCGAAATATTCCTCCTGGAAATGGGGTTTCTCAATAATCACTGAGGATTAACAAAGATGGGTGATGAAGAAGAATTCGCCAGAGCTTCGATTCTACGGCGATCGATGGAGCTCATCCTTGTCGTGCTTTCTCTATCGCACTCGATTCGTGTATTCGCGGGAAAATGCCAGCTCATTCCTGACAAGCTAGAGGAGCTTCATGGAGGTTTAGTTACCGCTGAGAACTATGTCTCCGGGGAGAGCCCGTCGCTTTCAGGGTTGGTGGTGGCGGTGGCGGCCACCGCGGCAGAATGCCACGATCTGTGTCGGCGCTGTGTGGATGTTTCCTACAGCGGGAAGCTTCTAATGCAAAGCGATTTGGACATGGCGTTCGCAAAGCTCGATGTGCACGCGAGGAAGCTGTCTAAGATATACAAAAAGGGGATTTTAACAAATGGGTTCGTGCTGGAGGATGAAAAGTATGTGAAGGTGGTTGTTGATGTGGCTCATTTGTTGGTGGGGTTTTTGGGTTTTAATGAGGCGGAAATTCAAGAGGAGAGTGCTAAGGTGGTTTATATGGTTGTTGGTTTTGATTCTTACAAAGGGGTTTTGATTGGGGCCGGGGTGATTGCTCCTTTGGTTAAGGTTCTAGATTGTGGAAGTAATTCAGGAAAGGTTGTGGCAACGAGGTGTTTGGTGAAGTTGACTGAAAATTCAAACAATGCTTGGTGTGTTTCGGCTCATGGGGGGTCAGTGTGTTGTTGAAGAACCTTGACTAACCAGTCAAGTTCAAGCCCTACTAGTTTATTATTTATAAAATTTCTTGGGTGTGTCATCTGATATTTCTAAGAACCTTGACTAACTATAGATCAATAAAGTGCCTCAAACAATGACGATATAATTACTTGAAGGAACAACATGAAATTGGTTGTTGATATAAGGTCCGAGAGTCATTGGCATTGACATACTCGAGCGTTGGAATTTTCGTGCTTGCACAACCTTGAAAGCTTCATTCCAACTTCAAAGAAATAACAATAATTTCAATCCTATACATTAATTCATGACACTTTCTCTTTCAACTGTCACAGAAGGCTTCAAGGCATATGCTGCAGGCATCATTACAAACGTCCTGAATTCCACCCTCCACAAAAGCAGCGGCGAAAGTCAAATGCGCCTCAGACTTATTACTGTCATCACTAATATTATTCCCTTCCATCCCAACACCCTACAAAACAACACCCCGTTAAAATCAACACAAACATATAACAACAAGAACTGTGGACATAAAATCCCAATCGAATTGACAACCCACGCCGCCACACTACAAGATTCAGAACTGTGCGAGCAAGAGGTTGGCACTAATCAGATTCAAGAATATCCATTCAACAAGTCAGAGCTGGGCATTGCAGGAAGAACAGTAGAGGAAAGAGAAAAAGAGTCAAATTTTATAGCAACATCAGCGCGGAGTTAACTCCGTTTAAGCCAATATAACGGAGGAGACTTCATTTATACAATTTTTACAACTTTGGAACCCAATAGATGCATTTTTAAAACTGAATACTAAACAAAAATTCACCTTCTAACATGAAAACGAAGTAAGCATTTAAGCCTAAAAAAATAATGCAAATTAATAAAAATAATAATAATACATGTCAAATTAACGTATGTTAATTTGATTTCAAAATTTGATTATTAAATATATTTTTAATTTTTTGAAATTGAAATTAATTAAATATTTTGTTTAATATAATGTTTGAATATAATTTAATATATATTAATATTTTAAAATATAATTTATTAAACTAAAACAAGTAAAATACTCTTAAAAAAATTGCAAATAAAAAATTCAAAAAATAAAAATAAAAAAGTAAAAGAAAATTCTGGGTTTCAGGAAAGAACAATACCGCAACATGTGATATGTGTGGGTTTTAATTGCGGGTCTTAGTTTTGTGGACTATTTTTCTTTCGGCTTCAAAAGTGATGTGTCGATTAGTGGTATTTTTTTCTGGAATAAACTGTTTTAGACAATTGTGTTAAATTTGGAATAAAATTAAAAATGTTTCTTTTAATTAAGGTAGAGTTGGTTTCCTGGATTTAGTGGAGTTGGTTTCTGAAAATCTTAGTTTCTGGGTTTATTTCGTTGATGACAGAAAATAAATTAACCTGTTACATTTTTGACATATTAACAGTAGCTAAAAAAATGAGTTGAAAGTTTATACGGTATATGATTTTTTGATTTTAAGATAAATTGGTTTTTTTGAAATAAATTAAAAAAAAATTGGACTTTAATAGAGATAATGTTAAAAATTGGTATATGCATGTTAAAAAATTCGGAAGAGTGATATTTTATTTTTCACCTAACTGTAACGGATGTGAATGTAATATATTTTTATCTTTGCTGATAATTTTTTTTAACACTGTAACCCTAGTTAGCCCTGGCGATATCATAGTATTTAATTGAGTAATTAATTGTGTGACGACAGAGACAGAAGCCCTTACGCAATAGTGATGACGTCAGTGTGCATATACGTTGTGGAGCTTCATTGGATGTGTGCACACAGTTCTTGGAGCGTGGGAAAGTTGGTCTTAGCGCTTGCATTTGTCAAAGAGCTTGTCTCGAGATTTCCAATTAAAAACTTTATCTTCTGTTAATTGCTATTTGTTTATTGCAGGTCGTGGCTTGCACCTCATTTTGTTCCCACCAAATTAGGAAATGAAAACAAAATACTATCAGAGACAAAAAATAGTAAAAAAATTCCCACTGTTGTCGTTGCAGAAAGGCACAGAAGCACTTATCAGAAGACGCAAAAGTTTCATTAGAACCAACTTCTTCAACTTTGTTTGCTGAAGATCTTGTGCTTCATCAATACTCAGATCTTTAACAAATACCCTTTTGCTTTTTATGAGCGTTAACGATGGTTTCAGCTGCCAACTAGAGACGAACAGATTTTGGGGAACTTGCAAGTGCTTCAAAATTCAAGTTATGGAGGTAATGGTTTGAGTTTTCCGTAAGCATTCTTTCAATTATCATCATAATAATAATCTTAGTGCTTTTAATTCAGATTTAAGATAGAAGAAAAAATATTACCTTGTTTGAACTGAAGGTACCTGTATTATGCAGATGAAACAGAATCAAGTCATCTGTGTTGTTTTTAATCACATCAAATTTTATGGACAATAATCGCAATGTTATAGTCATATATACAATTCATATTACTAGTACATTTATAGCTTACTTTATAAAATATGTTTGTGCTTATGTTAAAAAGTGATTTTTTAAAAAAACACATGTTTGCTTATGGTAAAAAAAAGTTTTTTTTTCTTAAAAGTGATTCCACCAGTTGGTTTTTCATAACAAATAACACTGCTTGTTTTTAATATAATGGATAGTTTTAATATATCTCCCAAATTAATTCTTTTATTCTTTTTTCTGTTGACGAATTTTGTACTAAACGGGAGTTGAATGAAAAAACAAGGGTGTATTGAAATTAAAATCTTACTTTTTCTTGTGATACAATTGAAAAGAATGATGATAACTTGAAACTCTATGATTGAGGACTTGTTCTGGAAAAATATATATGAAAAAATAACACTGTTGTAGTTGCCGGAAGCACTGTAAAAACAATATTGGAGCTGCAATTCTCGTAGCAGACTGCAACTATAAGAACACCATCATATTAATTAATTGATAGTCTGTTGCCTTTTTTTTATAACATTTAGATGAAGGGGTTTGACCTAAGAAGATAATAAACAAAATCAACAAGCCTAAACTGTAGATCTATTTTAAGCCATTTTACCCTTTTATCTAATCTTGTTCTCCCTTCGTTATAAAATGAGCTATATAAAAGTGTTTTAAATTTGTTGATGTTATATTACTAGATAGGTATAGTAGTAAATCTAGCCATTACCAATATTATAGAACTATGAGTATTCAGACTATAACAATTCTAATGAAGATCTCTCACTTTTGACCTTTAAAGGATTCCAGAATAATGATATAGAATTTAGTCAATCATGTTATTCGAACTGGATAGAAGACTGGTAGTACCTGCCAAAACTCATACATATTATTATTATTATAACTCCTACTGATGAACCGAGTATATTCCAATAACTTTTTTAATTATATGTTTTTAAATAAATTGTTTTCTCTTTCTTATTCAAAGTAATATATATATATATATATATATATATATGGAACTATATCAATAAAAACATTTGAAAAAATAGAATATTATTGTTGTTTTTAACGTAGTAACACGTGTTCACTAGTAAAAACAAAAAGGCTTTCTAACGCGGCTAATAGGTTTCGGTTTGGACAAACCCGAAGCAAATATAAATGCGGTGACAGTATTGCAATTTGAGCGAACTTATAGGTCTCGGTTCAATAGGAAACGCTGCATAATAGACATATTAATTCGGTTAGAAACTGCCCGAAGCGTATAATCTGCGTATAGGCACCGGTTGGAGGAAGGAATCGAGGCAGTAAAAGTCAATTACTTCGGTTAAAGGAATAACCAGGCAATTTACCCTACCTACCTGCTCTTCTCTCTGCTGCATCCAAAAAACACTTCTCCACTTTTCTTCTCTCTCGCTGCATCCACATCCAAGAAATTCTTCTCTCTCGCTGCCATCCAACCACTGCCTCACCGTCGCGCCTCCCCGCTGCTGCTCCCTCACCACCGCGGCCTCCCCGTTGCTGCCTCGCCGTTGCGTGGTCAAGACAGTGTTACCGTCGTTCGTCGAGCTCCCTGTCGTCACCAGCTTCGTCCATTGGGGAGCAACGGAGCCACCAGAATCGTGTCCTCAGCAGAATCGTGCTGGCGCTATCTTCCATGGCGATCTTCACGAAGCTCCGGCGTTGGCCTTGCAACCTCCATCTACGCGCCACCATTCATCTTCATCACCAAGCCGCTCCAGATCCACTCCAGATCCGCTCCACAATGTCACCGTCGCTGCCTCCCCGCTGCTGCCTTGCTGTCGCGTGGTGAAGATAGTGTTGCCGCCGCATTGCCGCCATCGTTGCATGGTCTTCTTAGGTTCTTACTGCATTGTCGCGTTGTCTCTGATGGACGAAGGTGGTCTATGGTGGTGTTTTGGGTGGTCCGATGTGAGAAAGACGGTGGTGTTTGGCGGCGTGTGGTGTTTGGCGACGTGTGGTGTTTGGTAGCGTGAGAAAGACGTACGGTGGCGTCCTGATGGGGAAACCAGGAAGAGCATACTGCCTCGGTTCCCTTTGAACCGAGTTCTAATCCTATATTGTTTTGCCTCGGTTCACAATCGAGGCATAAAAGTGCAGACCTTTTACCTCGTCTGTATATGCTTCGGGTCAAGAACCAGTGCCTATAGGCTAAAATAACCGGTGCCATAACCTCTGACTGCACTAGTGGTTAAAGCAATTCTCCCTACATTTATGTCTTTTCGTTCCGTGATTCTAAAATTTCTGTATTATCCTTTTAATAACCATCGACTTTTGAATCTGGGTTAATATTTTATCGGCATTCGAACGTCGGTTAACACTTCAACAACATTCGTATATCGATTAACATTTTATCGACATTCGAATGCTGGTTAAGATTTTTTTCTAATTTTTTTATTTCTTATTAAGCTTCCTTTTTGAAGTAGGTGAATTGTGTTGGAAGTCCCACATCGACTAGAGATAAGGCCAATTCATAGTTTAGGTGCAAACCTCACCTTACAAGCCGGTTTTGTGGGGTTGAGTTAGGCTTAAAAGTCCACTTCTAACATGGTATCAGAGCTTGGTTAGAGCCTATCCTAGCGAGTTCTAAGTGGGCATTCTATTCTTCTATTCCACCCGCTATCGGGCCGTTATCGGACCACCCAATTTCTACTATCACGCACGAGATGTCTATACCTCGGCGTGAAGGGGGTGTGTTGGAAGTCTCACATCGACTAGATATAAGGTCAATTCATAGTTTATAAGTGGGTGCAAACCTCACCCTACAAGCCAGTTTTGTGGGGTTGAGTTAGGCTTAAAAGTCCACTTCTAACAAATTGTTGAGAAACTACACACTATAATCTTTCTTTTATTTTCCATTTCCTTATTAAATTAACAGGCTTTTGGACTATGGTTAAGTTGTTCAATTTCTTCTAATAAGCAACAACCCCTGGACAAATTCTTGCACTTTCAATGAAATTGCAAATGTTAAATCAACTATAGCCAATATTTGGACCAATAACATTCAACAGATCTTGAAAAAAAGGTGATATATTTTCAAACCTTACAAGCAAAGGAGCATCATGGGTAATCAAAATAGAACTAAGAGACACACCTTTTTGTTGTCTCCTTCCTTACTCTCTGACCTCTGAACCTCCTACTTCAAATTCTTTGAGTCCGTGCCGAGTGGCAGAGTATATGTAAAAGACACTCTGACGCTCAAGTCAGTGACTTTACGTGATAATATTTAATAGAAAGTGAGTACTCAGAATTAGTTCAACCTGCTTACCTTTGTGGCTTAGCCTTCTATTTATAAGTTAGTTCATGGATCCTAGACTGATATAGGTCCAATAAAACGAACTTACCTTTAAATTCGGTTTGTTACTCATAAACAACTTTCTCATCCTACAATCAGTTATCAATATCTTTAACCATTTTGTTATTAATTTATTAACTGTTTGTTTTCCCAAACCAGGGCCCAATAATAATATCTTGAATGTTGGCACAATTATGGCCCAACATTAACTTAAGTGCTGGACCAACACCAATGACTTAAGCGCTGGCCCAACATTAGTCTGTCTGACCGTTAACACAAGGAATAGACTGAACGGTCATGAATGTTAATCGTTCGGCCTATCCTCCAAACCATACATATGCCCCCCAAGTCCGAGTTAACCATTCGGCCTAAGTCAAGGTTAACTATAGGACTTATAATAGGCTCGTATCGTAACCGCTCTTGTCAAAAGAAGAGAGTTGTGCACCGTTGGACAACATTCTGAGATGGGTGGTTCTGGTAAAAGGAATAAGAATGTTATTACTCCTTCTCGTTTTCCCCTGGTGCTATTTAGAGCTCTGCCTTTTAGGCCATAAGATAAACTTTAACCTAGCCGAAGACGAGAAAAATGTAGTTGAGCATATATCTGATAAACAATTGGTTGGCTCGGCTCTTCAGTTATCTTGTCTAGTGAAGACCTTGTGAATCCCCCTAGAGCTATGAATTGCTCCCTAGTGGACGAGAGGGAGAGTTCACTGAGAACGTTCCTCACCTCTCGGTTTGGCCTAGGAGTTCACCAAGAACGTTGCCTAGTAGACGAGAGTGACAGTTCATTGAGAACGTTCCTCACTGCTCGATTTTGCCTAGGAGTCCATGAAGAACGTTCCCTAATGGACGAGAGTAACAGTTCATTGAGAATGTTCCTGACCTCTCGGTTTGGCTTAGGAGTTTACGGAGAACGTTCCCTAGTGAACGAGAGTGACAGTTCAACGAAAACTTTTATCACCTCTCGGTTTGGCCTAGGAGTTTACGAAGAATGTTCCCTAGTGGACAAAAGTGACAGTTCATTGAAAACTTTTATCACCTCTCAGTTTAGACTAAGAGTTCATTGAGAACATTCTTATTGGACAAGAGTGATAGTTCGTTGAGAACTTTTAGTACCTCTCAATTATAACTAAGAGTTCATTGAGAACGTTCTTAGTGGACGAGGGTGACAATTCATTGAGAACTTTTATCACCTTTCGATTTGGACTAAGAGTTCATTGAGAACGTTCTTAGTGGACGAGGGTAACATTTCATTGAGAACATTTATCACCTCTTGGTTTGGACTAAGAGTTCATTAAGAACGTATGAGGGTGACGGTTCATTGAGAACTTTTATCACCTTTCGGTTTGGACTAAGAGTTCACTGAGAACGTTCTTAGTGGACGAGGGTGACAGTTCATTGAGAACTTTTATCATCTCTCAGTTTGGACTAAGAGTTCGTTGAGAACGTTCTTAGTGGACGAGGGTGACAGCTCTTTGATAACTTTTATCACCTCTCGGTTTGCACTAAGAGTTCATTGAGAACGTTCTTAGTGACAGGGGTGACAATTCATTGAGAACTTTTATCACCTCTCGGTTTATACTAAGAATTCATTGAGAACGTTCTTACTGGATGGGGGTGACAGTTCATTGAGAACTTTTATCACTTCTCGGCTTGGACTAAGAGTTCATTGAGAACATTTCCTAGATTTATTGACACTATCTCACAACCTGTGATTGAATGGAAACTGTTTGGTTTTATTCACAACAAAAGTATAAGAACAAAAGAATTAAAATAACATAAGTCTTGGTTAAAGAATTCAATTGAAACAAAACATGATAGCAAAATTCAACTGAAGTAAAACTTGAGATGAATTGCATTTCAAGTATTAGGAATGACTTTTCCGTTCAATAACTCGATACGATAAGCTTCATTCATCAAATCCTATGTGATACGAAATGGTCCTTCCCAGTTGGCCTCTAATTTTCCATGAGCTCGGTTTTTCCTAGCTTCTCCCCTTTTTCATTATTGCCGAATAATAGCTTTCCATCCTTTTTTTCTCTGACTGTTGAGGCTTCATGTTGTTGTTTTATCCGTCAAATTCACATATCTTCTATGTGGATAAATTCAACAGCTCTTTCCTTGACTTCGTCTAAGGTTTTAGGCAGTCTAGCAATTAGACGTTCTGCAAACGATCCTGCTTTTAGGCATGAAGACAAGTTGTTGATGATAAAGGATTGATGAACATCTTTAACTCGCCGCACTATATCACTATATCTTTTCATAAAAGCTTTTAAAGTGTCTTCCTTCTCCTGTCTGATATTCACCAACGCTATGTGCGTTAATTCTTGCACTCAACTGCAAGCATATTGTCTCCCGAAAAGAGACTCTACGGTGGCAAAACAGTCCACCGTATTTGGGGTAAGGGTGTTATACCATTCCAATGCCTCTCCCTTGAGTGATAATGAAAAAGCTCTGCACATCACTAGGGTCACTGGACGAGTAAAATGTCATCGCATTAATGAATGTTCTGAGATGATCATCTGGATTTGTGGAACCATCATACTTATCTAACATAGGAGGAGGCTTCTCCGGCATAGGAGTTTCCATAATAGTTATCGTGAAGGGAAGTAAACCTTTTGAACGTACTATTTTGCAAAGGTATTGCTGAAGGTATGGCCTTATTGTTTACTTTCCTTCCATCCCGACTGTCCGGATTAACGAGGTGGGCTGTTGGCTGGTTATGACCGGCCGCGCTGGAACGTTCCTCCTGATCGCGATTCCTTTGGGCCGATGGAGCTGCTGACGCCGAATGCTAAGCGAGTTGTTCACGACGAACAACATTCTCCGCCCTTAACGCCGCAATCTCCTCCTCGTACTTCCTCTACATCTCCAATAGCTGTGTTTGCATTTGGGCTTGCATATCTTTGATCAACTCCCTCGTACTTTGTTGTTTGATAACTTTTTGGCAAGTATACCAAATCGTTCCAAGTAATATAGAGTAAGTTCAAAGTATCGTTCTCCCAAGGGACTTGTGCAACACAGGACAATTCTTCCTTTTATAACTCAATTAGACATCAAAGTGTACAAAACAACACAAGAAACTATTTTTGGTATTTTATCAAACAGTTGGTGTGCAAGAAATTTATATTTAAAAGAAACTTCGTTGGAATTGGGTTTCATGAATCATATGAAGATAAAACTCTGTACAATATATCATTATTTCATTCAAACATTCACATCAAGGTATACTAGTCCTAATCCCTTAGCAACTAGTTCTAAATTAATATATCAAAATGCTAATCCCTTAGTCAATTTAATATACAATTTGCATTAAGTCCGATGTTAAGAATGATCAAGTTATTGAGTCTATCCCTAGATCACAAATCACTTAAGTGCTCTATCTACGTTTGTTCATGTTCAAAGTTACTTTCCAGTAATCAAAGACATTCAAATAACATTATATTTTCATACAAAGATAATAAATTCAAGAAAGAGCATATGAACGAACAACAATATATTGAACAGGAAAATTACAGTAAGTTCATTACATCCAATCCCAACGAAAGAGAAATTTAACTACTCCTAGTCATCTAAAACGTACACATTTGAAGCAATCCCTTGCAACAATGGTGTCTTGATGCCTTGAAGTAGTCTCCGGGAGTTCCTGAGATGTTTTTCGTTTCTTTCTTTTGTCTGGAACTTCTATCCGAAGAGCGGATGTTTCTGTCGCTCTGTCACGTCTTTAAAAACCAATAACTTCATTAATTCGCACAGCGCACAGGTGTGTGTGCGCTATGCGAATGTCACGTAACTGCTGCCTCTCAACTGATGTTATTCGCACAGCGCACAGGTAATGGTGCGCTATGCGAATTTATATATCCTGGCAGTG
>JAHCHA010013206.1:353264-393255 GCA_027742795.1 Vigna hirtella
TGATAGCTAATAGATATGTTTGTGGGATATTTTTTTTTATTATTATTATTGTTGTTGTTAGTATTAATTTTATATCTCTTTATAAACTATGAACATTATAGGAAGAAAAATAATAATAAAAAAAAATAATAGAAAATTGTAAAACGTTAAAAATAATAGTTAATGTACTTTGATATTACTTAAGAAAAAAAGTCGTAAATAAAAATGGATTTATTAGACCTAAGAAAAAAGCCGTAAATTAAAGAAAGGTAGAAGTTGTGTGAGACATTCAACGCAGCGTCAACATGCATTTTAACTTGGGGAGATACTACTGCCTCGGTTCAGTAGGAACCGAGGCAAAAAGTCATTCGAGAAAAAAAAATATAAAAAAATATAAAAAACTGTACTGCCTCGGTTGTCTATGAACCGAGGCAAAAAGCCTACCCCTTTTTGCCTCGCCAGTATATACTTCGGTTGCGGAACCGCTGCCTATAAACAAAAATACCCGTTGTCTTTTCCCTTAATTGTACTAGTGTAGCTTTAGGGTTTTGGATGTGGTGTAGCTGAAGTTGTTACCAGCGTGAATGAACGCCGATTTGCCAAATTTTTTGAATTTGTCTAATGCGGTGGATGTTTTGAAGTTGTTGTGAGAGATGTTCAAGAATTTTATGGTCTTCAAGGGAGGGAAATCGGAGGGGAAGCTACTGTCCAAAGAGTTGTTCGAAAGGTCCAAGAAGGATAGTGAGGTTAAGGTGGAAATGGGTTTTACACTGCCTTTGATGTTGCAGTTGAAGAGATTAAGGTGGTGTAGATTGGTGAGGTTTTGGAACCCCAAAGGTAAAGTTCTGAGGTTATTGTGTGAAAGGTCAAGGCTTTTAAGGTTTGAGAAAACAGAGAGGTGAAGCTGGTTGGTGAACTTATTCTATGAGAGATTGAGATTTTTCAGCGGTGAAAAGGAACCATTTTGGTAAATAGGTGATAACAGTTGAAAAAGTATTATTTTTATACTTGAAATTGACCTTAAAGACAACCTTTATGACTTAAAAACTAGCTTGGAATCATGCTTTTGTTTATGTTTTTGAAATAAGAGAGTTGGATGGGTTTTATGCTTGGTTTTCCTTGTTTTTGCAGGTTTTAAGATGAATTGGATGAAAGAAGTGAAGTAGGAAGAAGTTGGAATCAGAAAAGGAAGTGAGAAGTGCACAAAAAGAGAAGACACGAGTACCGCTCAGCAGAAATTACCGCTGAGCGGTGTTCTTGAGGTCCCATAGTCACCGCTGAGGGGCAAAATTGTAGCTGAGCATAAATCTGAAGTACCACACTTACTACTGAGCGGTATTTACCGTTGAGCGCCATTTTTATGGACCTTGGGCCACTTTTCTGTAATTTTTAGAATAATATATAAGGTTTTAGTCGACCTAGGTCAGTCATCTTTGGTTGGAACAAAGCATAATACACTTTCTTCACCCTTTGGAGGAGGATTTTGGATGCTCAAGCTCAACTCTTCAAATTCTAGGGTTCTATCTTTCATTCTTTCATTATTTTTCATCTAGTTTCACCATGTCCATGGTGAACTAAACCTTCATTGTTGTTGGGGAACCATTCTAATCCTTTGAAACTCTCATGTATTGAATTGGTTATTTAATTCATATGCTTTCTTTCATTAATTGTTAGGGTTTTTTTTCTATACTCTATGCATGCTTTGTTTAACTCATTCAATTGCATGATCATTGATATTATTTGTATGGACACATATAAGTAAATCTAGACATGAAGAAATTCTCCCAATAGTAGTATTGCCTAGACATAGGGATATGATGGTTGGTTGCCTTTAAGCTTCTGTGCGAATGTAATGCATGAATAATTGCTAGGGAGACAAGACATTGTAAACTAGTGATTTAGAGTAGTCTTTCTTCACCAAGACATTGGGTTTAAGGTAATTTAGAAAGTGACATTAACATTAATGAAGAAAGATGAATTTTTGAATACATGAGAGTGGATAGGATGAATTGGTAAACCCCCAACAACATAATCATCATATATTTCAATCACGTCTTTTGCATTGTTCAAGTCCATTGATCAAAACCTTGCATTCATGTTTGTTTTTTAGTATTTGCAAAAAGAATTGGTTTTACAAGTTTTAGATAATCAACAAATCACATAACTGTTTAGGCTTGTGAGTCCTTTGGGAAACGATACTTGGTCTTACCATTTTTATTACTTGATACGATTCGGTTACACTTGCCGAGGGTTAACAGTAGGGTTAATGCTCCCTCCAAAGCTGTTCTGGGAAAGGTTCACTACTAATAAGGATGAGCTTGTCCACAACCAGTTTGGTACCTGCCCTTGTAAGAAATCCCAGATATATCTAGAACCTCCAACTTGGACATGTTCCTCAGATACTTCCACGAAATGCTTCCCCTTAGGTTCTTGAACGAAATGCAACTATCTTCTTATCACTTTCATTTTCTTCACTCTTCAGCAACCTCTCATCCTTTCCAATCTTCAACAACAACGAACCCTAAATCCCTAAATTTTAAAATCAGTGATGTCAGCTTTTAAAATCTTTCAGAAACCCAGTTTTTAAAATGTTTCTTATATAAAATGTCACGTATAAGGCTTTTTTTTTTAAAATGCCACGTATAAGGGTATGTGCAAGTCACGTTTTAAAAACTGTACATGTCAACATCACAGGTCATCAAAAACTTAATCTCATTAAGTCAATTTAATGACAAGGACCCAATTGAGTCAATTTTTAAATATAAAGGATCAAATTGGCGAAACCTATAAGACAGGATATAATTGGGAAAACCCCACATAAATAGAGACTTATGAAGGGGTTTAACCTTTTTTTTTTCAATAGACACTAGTACAAAAATCGCATACAACGTCGCATATTTTGGGCTTTTAACAGCAAAATCGCAAACGACGTCATATCAGGAGACGTTAAATTGACGTCGAATTTAAAAAATTTGACGTTAAATTAACGTCGAATTTTTTCAATATACGACATTAACGTTAACGTCGAATTTTTTTAATATTCGACGTTAATCAATATTTTTTTAATTAATTGTGATCCTTTTTTACAAACAATCGGTTAAAACAAACAAAAATCATAGATAAAGTAGTTAACTAACATGCATTTCTATTAAATGAATGAAAGATTACATGTGATGCTCGTCAAACTTCGTTCAAGAAAAGTTTGAGAAGCGAAGAGAGTATCGCGCGCTAAGATAAAGTGAATGAATTTTCAATCTTCCGCTCAAATTTTTATTGAATTCATTAACTTTTTGACGTCGAATTTAAAGGGTATTCGACGTTTTATATCTTTTTACGTCGAATTACAATTTTAAACGACGTTTAATAATTGCATTTATTTACAAAAATGTCACCGCTCATTTTTAACGTTGGCTGTTCAGTGATTGGACGTTGAATGCGTGACGTTATACGTTGTTTTTATACTAGTGAGAGTCAAGATCTTCTAAATTAGTTTTCTCCAAATGCTTACGACATTTTGACGTTCAAGTAAATAATGTGTAAATTAAATGTAAGTATTAAAGAGTGAATAATCATATATCCTTAATAGTTCTTTTTTATACTATTAAAATAAACCTTACCTATGTGAGCTTAGGTTGAGTAAGCAAGATATGGTCTAGGTAAACTTAGGGTATTTTAACCTCTAACATATCCCTTATAATCGCTAATTAAGTATTTTTTATCTTTTTTAGTATGCTTACTTGTAGTGCCGTCAAAATGGGTTGAAACCCGTGAGTCAACCCGGCTCACCATGGGTTTGAGCTGGGTTGGGTTGGAAAAAAATGCAAAATTTTTTATGCGAGCCAATTTTGACCCGGCTCACTAAGAACCCGGCTCACACGAGTTGAACCCGTGGTGGGTCGGGTTGGCTCACCAACCCACCTATTTTTTTTAATTAAATTAAATTAATTATTCAAATCCTATTTTTTTTAAATCAAATTAATTAAATTAATTATTCAAAATGCACAACCTTTACTTAGCAATAGAGCCTATCGCGTGACTGTCTTTCCAAAAGTTCCCGTCTAGAAATAAAACCCTAAGATTATAGATTGGATAATATTATAGATGGAGATAAAGAAGATGTTTCAAGAGAGCATAATACTGTGAATTTATTCATTCAGGACTCCAATTTAATAGATGGATAATTTAGGAATATATCATTTGTTTTATCTTGTTTTTAGACCTATCTACAAGCATGACAGTTTTATCTTGTGCTATATATTTTTTTAACGGCTATATGTAGTTTATTGGTCAAACGGTTGTGTATGTCTCATGAAACTAAATTGACAAAATTTTATGCTTGATAGCTTAGAATATATATAACAATATATTTCTGTTGTTTTATTTTCTTTTATATCAATTGGTCCAATCATTACTTTTTCAATTTGATCGATCAAAGTGACATGTTATAAGAATCTAAGTAGAAGAGGGTGAAAAAAAAGTTAATTAAGTGAGCCAATGAGCCAACCCGTTTAACCCACCAACCCGTGGTGGGTCAGGTCGGGTTCAAATTTTTTCGGCTCGTTAATAAATGAGTCGGATTGGGTTGGCTCACTAAGTGACCAACCTGTGGTGGGTCGGGTCAGGTCGGGCCGGGTTACCTGTTTTGACAACTCTACTTACTTAGCAGATGTGCGAGTGTCTGTTGAGATGTTTTTTCGTATTGACAACATCACTTAGGTTTAGTCCTATACAATTTTTAAAAAATAATGTTATAGCCTATTAATAAAGTTGGTTAAGTTAACATACTGTGACACAAACATATTAACTTTCTTTTAAATGTAAAATTACTTTTAAATTTAATTAAATATTATGCAAAATGTATATGTCCTTTAAGTGGAAACTCACTAAAATAATAGGTCAACTTAATGAATTTTAAGTTGAAGTTACTTTTTCAATAAATAAAAATATATGTGGTACTTTTAGATTTTGATTAATGTTAGACACAAATAGAGTTCATAAGTTGACGCTAATTAATTTTAATTTTTTTAATAAATAAAAATATTTGTGTTAGATTGAAAATAAATATTAAAAATAAATAAGATTAGTATTATTAGATTTAATTGATGCTAATTTTATTTTAATTTTTAGCTTTTATATTTATTGAAGTAAGCGTTGAATATAGATAAATTATTTATTTTATTTTTTATTTAATTTAGTGTTAATTATGTCGATGCTGATATAATATTTCTATAGTATTATTTAAGTTGGTTTTAGTTTAGTTAACATTAATTTTTATGCTATAGCATACACGACTTCGTAATAATAAAGAAGAATGGTAAATCAATAATAAAATTTCACTAACAACATTTTGCATTGGTCTTAATATGCATTTGAAGATTAATAAAAAAATTAATAATATTTTATAAAATAAAAGAAGCATAGATTAAAATACATATATCTTAATGAAACATTATAATGTGGAAGGAATGTGGGTCAGGATGAGGCTAAATGAAACCAATAAAGCGTGGTCAAGACAACACCAAACAAAATGAAGGAATATTTAAAATTTTACAATATTATTATCATAAAATGAATCATAAATATTTTTATTATAATTTTATTTTTCAAAAAATCAATAATAAAAAATATAATTTTGAATTATATTAAAATTTTAAAATATTTTTTATGTTATTCCTAAAGTAATTAAAATTTAAACCAAATACTTTGAATTAATGTTTTTAAATTACCTTTGTATAATTTTAATTTTAATTTTTAGTTTTTAATTTTTCCATTCTATTTTAGAGAAAGAAAAATTAAAAGAAAAAGAAGGAAACTCTTATAATAAACAAGTCCATTTGGAGAAATAACGTTCCTTTAGAAATTAAATATGTGATGAAATTAAAATAAATTAAAAATGTCATGATTATCATGGTTTTAAGATTAAATTTTTTACATTTCACAATTTTACTAAATATAGTCTTGGTTAATAATAAGGGAAGAGACTGTTCCTGTGGGGCTAAAATTATCGATTAGATATTAAAATAAAGGAAAGGAAAGGTTAATATTTGTCGGTTTAAAAATTAACGAAATGATAAATTTTATTAACTTGTAGATGTTGTAATACAGATGAAGCAGAAGGTGTCATGGAATTCATAGTCAGCACGATGAAGAAAGGGCAATTGCTTCCTAGACCCCATCAAATTTCAACCTGCACCCACCAAACATGTGAAATGTCAAAATCAATCTCATCGGTGTTTTTAGTCGAAATCCATTTTGGATTGCTTTTTCCGGAATAATAAACAACGCCTCACTAACACTTCCAACAAAGCTTTAAAAGAATCCACACAAACACAGTGAACCAATCACCACTGTTAAAGGAGACAACGTTCATATAAAATAACGGTTGCAGGCAGAAATTGATGGATTTCAACCCGTCAGAAGAATAAAAACCTCAAGGCATTTCCTTCCTGCAACCCCACAGTTTCTTTGAACACCTCCAAATTTTCAAAATTATATTTTATCCTTCATAAAATGACTTCTAAATTACACTTTCATTTTTTAAGGACCTTGATACCACTTTTGGTCTCTATTTTTTTCTACATTCAATGTGAGACTCAATTTTTTCGAGTGTTTAATGTGGTATCAATTTTCGTAATTTTTTTCAATTTGATCTTTTTAACTAACGCAGACTCAATTTTTTCGAGTGTTTAATGTGGTATCAATTTTCGTAATTTTTGTTTAATTTGGTCTTTTTAACTGACGCGTGTAAATCGTTAACGGCACAATGTTCACATCAGCAATCAGTGAATGAGGTGTTCGTTTTTAGCCAACGTGGCCTGTCAATACTTGGGTTTCAAAATTTCACTTTCTCTTTCCACTCTACACGTTGTCATCTATGCTACGGTTTCAAACTTTCACTTTCCCTTTCTTCCCTCTCACCTTCCATATCTCATTTGCCTTCAATTCATGCCTTTTATTTTCATTTTCTCTCTACAATTTGGGTTTATAACTCGAATTTAGTAGAATTGCATTTGGAGTATTTTGTTTTGAAAGTTGATATAATGAATTTGTGTTCTGTTTTTGGTTTTTGATTGATTCGGTGGATATTTTGGTTTTGTTTTTATTATGTGAAAAATAGAAGGAATCATGGGAATTGCATTTTAGTTTATGAGTTTATGTTGTTTATGAAGTAACGATTTAGGGATTTATTTAGGAATTTAGGATTTACAGTTTATGATTTAGGGTTGTACGATTTAGGGATTTATTTAGGAAACTGCATCTCGGTTTCTGATATGTGCATGCAGGTGTTTCATTGTGGCACATCATTGACCCTTGCGATGGAGGTGCGTGGTGGCTAACGGTGGTGGCTAAGGTTTCTGTATTGGGAGGTTGAAGATGATGATGTGACAATGTGAATAGACGAGCCATACATGCCAAAAATAAACACCTCATTCACTGATTGCTCATGCGGATAATGTGTCGTTAACAATTTAAATGCTGTCAGGAGAAATGACCAAATTAAATAAAAATTACTAAAATCGAGATCATATTAAACACTCGAAAAAATTAAGCATCACATTGAACGAAATAGACAAAAATAGAGACAAAAAATAATATTAAACCTCTGAATCTTGTATTGTATTTCAATATTTAAATATATTCATCAAGAGTCATCAAATTGCTTAGATCTTGCTCATGTTAGAAAATGAACACTCCAAATCCTGGTAGAGGAAAAAAAAAACTTACAAAATACATCATGGTATAATGAACAATATTATAATTCATTATTTTAAATCTTAAAATAGTGTTAGGAGCCAACGGACGTCCGGACGTACATGGCTAGTATTATATATTAAGCAGGTAAACTTCTAATTCTATAATTTTTAACTAGAAGGGGCGGAAGAAACTAATTCAAATTCTATGTTCAAACTTAAGCAACATGATTCTCAGTACTCCACACGTTACACTTTATATATATATATATATATATATATATATATATATATTCTGGTAAAACTCTCTCTCCACTTTTTTTCCTTATTCGTACCTCCAATAGTCCTGGAAACTCCAAATTGTCCGCTATCGACTGGTGTGTGACCTGCAGAAAACATTCTGACGCTCTAATCGTATATGCTTCTGAAGAGGATTTATGTAATTACTCGGAAAAAGTCCTTTTACCTAGCCATTACTCTTGTATTTATAGACTTCCTTACCATTGGACCTATTAATCATTCATTAATATAGTATATTTTTATGCAATATAACCTGTTAATTACTCATTAATACCATATATTTACATTTGATGTGACCGTTAAACCTATTAACCACGCCATTAATGTCTTCTTATTTATTCACTGAGCAACGTCACCTGACCTATCGGTTGGTTCAGGGGCCAGCCGGTGTACTGGATAACTGACTTCTCCTACGCCGACCGGTACGCAATGTACAATACATAAGCCACCCAAGCCCCCAAGCAGCTAGGTATAGTTGCGTAGGGGATTCAGTCATGCTGAACGGACTTGAATTGACGGGAAAAGTTACTTACAAAAGGTGGTTATGAGTGAAGTGGTCGTTGATAGGAGTTCTTTTCTAAACCTCCTATGTTGAGCAGCGAGTTCTTTTTTAAACTTTCGTTTGAGGCCGACCATCGAATGATAGAAGTTTTGTTTGAACCTCCTATGTTGAGCGGCAAGTTCTTTTTAGAACTTTCAGATACGACCGAGCGGAGAATGATTAGAGTTGTTTTTTGAACCTCCTATATTGAGCGGCAAGTTCTTTTTTGAACTTTCGCTTGGCTTCGAGCGTTGAATGATAAGAGTTCTTTTTTAAACCCCCTATGTTGAGCAGCAAGTTCTTTATTGAACTTTCGTGAGGGGCCGAGCGGCGAATGATATGAGTTCCTTTTTGAACCTCCTATGTTGAGCGGCAAGTTCGTTTTAACTTTCAAGTGGGATCGAACGATGAATGATAGGAGTTCTTTTTTGAACCTTCTATATTGAGCGGCAAGTTCTCTTTTGAAATTTCGCGTGGGACGAAACGGTGAATGATAGGAGTTCTTTTCAGAACCTCCTATGTTGAGGCGGAAAGTTCTTTTATGAACTTTCGCGTGGGACCGAGCGGTGAATGATATGAGTTCTTTTTTGAACCTCCTATGTTGTGCGACAAGTTCTTTTTTAAACTTTTGCGTGGAGCCGAGCGACGAATGATAGAAGTTCTTTTCTGAGCCTCCTATGTTGAGCGACAAGTTCTTTTTTGAACTTTAGTGTGGGACCGAGCGGTAAATGATAGGAGTCCTTTTCTGCACATCCTATGTTGAGCAACAAGTTCTTTTTTGAAGTTTCGCGTGGGGTCGAGCAGCAAATGATAGGAGTTCTTTTTTGAACCTCCAATGTTGAGCGACAAGTTCTTTTTTGAACTTTCGCGTGGGACTGAGCGGCGAATGATAGGAGTTCCTTTTTTAACCTCCCATGTTGAGCGGCAAGTTCTTTTTTGAACTTTCACTTGGGTCCGAGCGTTGAATGATATAAGTTCTTTTTTGAACCCCCTATGTTGGCGACAAGTTCTTTTTTCAACTTTCGCGTGGAGTCGAGCGGTGAATGATATGAGTTTTTTTTTAACATCCTATGTTGAGCGGTAAGTTCTTTTTTGAACTTTCGCGTGGGATCGAGCGATGAATGACAGGGGTTTTTTTTTTAACCTCCTATGTTGAGCGGCAAGTTCTTTTTGGAACTTTCACGTGGGACCAAATGATGAATGATAGGAGTTCTTTTTTTAACCTCCTATGTTGAGTAGGCAAGTTCTTTTTTGAACTTTCGCGTGGGACCAAGCGATGAATGATAGGAGTTTTTTGTTTAACCTCCTATGTTGAGCGACAAGTTCTTTTTTAAACTTTTGCGTGGGGCCGAGTGACGAATGATAGAAGTTCTTTTTTGAACCTTCTATGTTGAGCGGCAATTTCGTTTTTGAACTTTCGCGTGGGACCGGGCGGTGAATGATAGTAGTTCTTTTTTGAACCTCTTATGTTGAGCGGCAAGTTCTTTTTTGAAGTTTCGCGTGGGGCCGAGCGGCGAATGATATGAGTTCTTTTTCGGACCTCGTATGTTGAGCGACAAGTTCTTTTTCGAACTTTCGCGTGGGGCCGAGCAACGATGATATGAGTTCTTTTTTGAAACTCCTATGTTGAGCGACAAGTTCTTTTTTGAACTTTTGCATGGGACCGAGCGGTGAATGATAGGACTTCTTTTTCGAACCTCCTATGTTGAGCGACAAGTTCTTTTTTGAACTTTCGCATGGGGCCGAGATGGAAATGATAGGAGTTCTTTCTTTGAACCTCCAATGTTGAGCGTCAATTTCTTTTTTGAACTTTCCCGTGGGACCGAGCGGTGAATGATAGGAGTTATTTTTTGATCCTCTTATGCTGAGTGGCAAGTTCTTTTTTGAACTTTCGCGTGGGACCGAACGATGAATGATAGGAGTTCTTTTTTGAACCTCCAATGTTGAGGAGACAAGTTCTTTTTTGAACTTTCGCATGGGACCGAATGGTGAATGATAGGAGTTCTTTTTTGAACCTCTTATGTTGAGTGACAAGTTCTTTTTTATACTTTTGCGTGGGGCCGAGCAGCGAATGATAGAAGTTCTTTTGTGAACCTTCTATGTTGAGCGGTGAATGATTGGAGTTCTTTTTTCAACCTCGTATGTTGAGCAGCAAGTCCTTTTTTTAAGTTTCGCGTGGGGCCGAGCGACGAATGATAGGAGTTCTTTTTCAACCTCCTATGTTGAATCGACATGTTCCTTTATTAAACTTTCGCGTGGGACCGAGCGGTGAATGATAGGAGTTCTTTTTTTAACCTCCTATATTGAGTGACAAGTTCTTTTTTAAACTGTTGTGTGGGGCCGAGCGACGAATGATAGAAGTTCTTTTTTGAACCTTCTATGTTGAGCAACAAGTTCTTTTTTGAACTTTCGCGTGGGACCGAGCGGTGAATGATATGAGTCCTTTTTTGAACCTCCTATGTTGAGCGACAAGTTCTTTTTTGAAGTTTTTCGTGGGGCGGAGCGGCGAATGATAGGAGTTCTTTTTTGAACTTCCTATGTTGAGCGACAAGTTATTTTTTGAACTTTCGCATGGGACTAAGCGACGAATGATAGGAGTTCTTTTTTTAACCTCCTATGTTGAGCGGCAAGTTCTTTTTTGAACTTTCTCGTGGGGCCGAGCATCGAATGATAAGAGTTCTTTTTTGAACCTCCTGTGTTGAGCGACAAGTTCTTTTTTGAACTTTCACGTGGGACCGAACGGTGAATGATAGGAGTTCTTTTTCGAATCTTCTATGTTGAGCGTCAAGTTATTTTTTGAACTTTCGCATGGGGCCGAGTGACGAATGATAGGAGTTCTTTTTTTTAACCTCCTATGTTGAGCATCAAGTTCTTTTTCGAACTTTCGCGTGGAACCGAACGATGAATGATAGGAGTTCTTTTTTGAACCTCCTATGTTGAGCGGAGGCACTAGAAGTTCTATTTTAAATTTTTGTCTAGGCCGAGCAACGGCGCTAGGAGTTCTCTTTTTCCTACGCAAGAAATTTTCACTCACGAAAAATATGCGTTAAATAAAATATTCAATATTTTATTTTTATAATGAGAAGTCATTAGAACCTTATTAGGTTGAACGTTGGTGGTCCAATCCACACAGCGGTAAGGGATTGAACCTTCATATGCAGGATATTTTTACTCACAAAAATATGCGTTAAATAAAATATTCAACATTTTATTTTTATAATGAGAAACTATTAGAACATGACAAGGTTGAATTTTGGTGGTCTAGTCGATCAAGCGATTGAACCTTCCTGTGCATGATATTTTCACTCAAAAAAATATGAGTTCAACAAAATGAAATAAACGCTTTAATATATTATAATTTATAAATTATAATAAAAAGCCATTAGAACATGACCAGGTTGAACGTAGGTCTGAACCTTCCTGAAAGTTCTCAAAAGAAAAGTCATGCCTTTAGAAATTATTATGAATTTTTTTGCTCTTGTTGCAAAACCTAGTATTGATCCGAAGTAGCGATGTCGACACCGAGCGCGCGTCTGGTTCCTCGTGGTTTCATGGGAATGCCACTCGGCCCCACGGTGGGCACCAAAATGTTATGGTAAAATGGGGTCTGAGGCCGATCGCTCTTCTCTCTCTCCACTGTCTTCCCTGTTCGCACCTCCAATCGTCCTGGAAACTCCTAATTATCCGTACCGACCGGTGTGTGACCTGCCGAAAACACTCCGACGATCAGATATGCTTCTCAAGACAATTTATGTAATTACTAGCAAAAAGTCTATTTACCTTGCCATTACTTTTGTATTTATTGGACCTATTAATCATCCATTAATACAGTATATTTTTATGCAATATGACCTGTTAATTACTTATTAATATCATATATTCGCATTTGATGTGATCGTCAAACCTATTAATTAGTCAATAATGTCTTCCTGATTATTCGCTGACCAACATTGCCTGACCTATCGGTTGGTTCTCAATCAGGGACTGGTCGGTGTACCGAACAACTGACTTCTCCTACGCAGACCGATACATAATGTACACTACAATAAATATATATATATATATATATATGTATATATATATATATATATATATATATGTATGTCTACATATATAATTAACTCGCAATGCAGTGAAAGTATATATTTTACATATTGTCATTTAAATTTAACTATATGATGATATAAATCTTATTAAAATTTTACTATTTTATTGACGAAGATTTTAATAATAATTATACTGATAGTGTTAAACTCCTAACATTCTACCTATGCATTTTGCTTTGTAATTTGAATTGAGTACGTATCCAATATTAGAGCTGTCAAAATGGATAATCCGGCCCGATCCGACCCGACCCATCATGGGTTGACCACTTAGTGAGCCAACCCAACCCAACTCATTTATTAGCGAGCCGAAAAATTCGAATGCGACCCGACCCACCACGGGTTGGTGGGTTAAATGGGTTGGCTCATTGGCTCACTTAATTAACTTTTTTTTCACCCTCTTCTTCTTAGATTCTTATAACATGTTACTTTGATCGATCAAATTGAAACAGTAATAATTGGACCAATTCATATAAAAGAAAATGAAACAAAAGAAATATATTGTTATATATATTCTAAGCTATCAAGCATAAAATTTTGCCAATTTAGTTTAATGAGACATACACAACCGTTTCACCAATAAACTATATATAGCCGTTAACAAAAATATATAGTACAAGATAAAATTGTCATGCTTGTAGATAGGTCTAAAAACAAGATAAAACAAATGATATATTCTTGAATTATCCAATTTATAAGATTATCCATCTATTAAATTGGAGTCCTGAATGGATAAATCCACAGTATTATACTCTCTTGAAACATATTCTTCTTTATCTCCATCTATAATATTGTCCAATCTATAATCTTAGGGTTTTAGTTGTAGAGGGGAACTTTTGGAAAGACAGTCGCACGATAGGCTCTATTGCTAAGTAAAGGTTGTGCATTTTGAATAATTAATTTAATTAATTTGATTTCAATTAAAAAAATAGGATTTGAATAATTAATTTAATTTAATTAAAAAAAATATGTGGGTTAGTGAGCCAACCCGACCCACCACGGGTTCAACCCGTGTGAGCTGGGTTCTTAGTAAGCCGGGTCAAAATTGACTCGCATCAAAACTTTTGCATTTTTTTTCAATTTCGGGCTCAAACTCGTGATGAGCCATTGGCTCACGAATTTCAACCCATTTTAGCGGCACTATCCAATACAATTCATTCAACAACCCCGTAAATTCTTGAACTGGTACAAACCAATTGTTTATATAAACATCAATCATTTGCATGAATTTGTCAAATTCAATTCAACTATTTCAATACACGTCTTAATAATAGTTGACCAAAGATATGAGAATGAAGTTAGAGAAGCAGCGATTGAAAAGGAATAAAATATCATTTATTTCGATGCTCTAGGTGTTAGATTTTTCTTATATATATATATATATATATATATATATATATATATATTAGGAAATTAACGTTACCCAAATTTAGTGTATTTTTATGTAGATTTTAAGAATGCTGAATATGTGGGAATGCAGCACGGTCATTCACACGGTTTCATCTTCAGTGACCTCATTCATTATTTGAATATTTAAACTTGAAGTCACACATTCAAATATTCGACATTGATTTTAAAGCAGTTAAGTCAGCACACACTATAGTATAATCATTAAAAAATATATAGATCAATTTAAAGTAAAAGCGCATTGAAATATAAGATAATAAATATACGTATGAATCAAAAAGAAAATTTGAAAAAAAATACAAAAGAAAAAAAAAGACTTTAAGTCAATAGATTTATGCTTGACTAAAAGTACGAATTATTTTCCAACACACTGCTTAAACAAACAAATTTATACAAATTTGACATTATTTTTTGCAAGATATTTAAAATAAAATTATGATCAAGATAATAAGAGATTTATAAAATCATAAATTATGAATTGTGGATTTTCCTTTCTACTATAAAAATAAAATTATTAAAATAAAATTAATTTATTTCTCAATACTTCATCAAACATAAATTTACAAAATTAATCACTTTTGTGAATATTTTACATTCCTAAGTGTTTTAAAGTGTAAGAAAAAAAAATGTTTTATTTTAATTGAGTTTTATTTTAATTGATTGATGAATGGTGTAGGAAAAAAAACTATTTATTTTTAATTGAATTTTAATTTTGTTTTAATTAAAACTCCATTTATGAGTTTAATTGAAATTTATTTTAATTAAAATTCATAAAAGAAGGTGAAGGTTGGGTGATGTTATAGTTACCACCAATAATGTAATATTTTAACTGTATTAATTTTTATTAGGTTAAACACAAAAATATATATTTATTTTTAATTAGGTGGTGTTACGACTGATAATATATATAACAATAAATTTGTAATGAAGTTTGTGTTTTATTTGAACCGAATACATTTACCTAAACAAGATACGTATGTATGGTGCAACAAAAATAAACTACGCTTTACACGATTTTACAACATTTTATCGGACCCTACCAATCTTACTATTTTATGATTATGTAAATATTTTGCAAAATCATATGAAGTTACGATTTTAGTATTTAAATATTAATTTTAACTACACTAATTTTGTCTTCTAACTTTGCATCCCACCAATTCAACGCGGTCAATTTGCAACCTTTCCAGGGTGACTTTCACTCTTCTAAGGTGACTTTTCACTGTTTAAGATTCTACCGACCAAGATATACATAAATATATTTAAGAATATATTAAGAATATAATAATACAAAATTTGAATAAATCACTGTTACAAAATTATATATAGAAAATATTCAACAGATATCGTATTTCTAAATAATCGTTATAAATTAATACATGAATCAATATACAACCCTTCTTTAAAAAAAATACTATCTATATTTGATTTATATTATTTTTTAATTAATAATTTGAAAAATCAATAAATAACGTTTATTTAAAAAATACTATCTTATTTAATCTTGTTTATGGCCTTCGGCTTTTTCCTATTTAATCTTGGTCTTTATAATGCACATTAGGGTTTTGAGTGATCTACTTTAGGACATAGAGATATTTGTATGTATTATGAGAAACTACTGGTGATTTATTTTCATATTGATGTATTTTAGAATATTGTAGTGATAATAATTTTTTATTAATATATTAAGGTAATTAGTCTTCTTTTTTTTTCCTTCATTTTTTTCATATTTTTTTTAATATTTTATGTTTTTTGTAAATAATGTTTTGCTCATAGCCTATAGTATGATTTGAGGCTGTGATATTCACAAGTTAATTCAGAAGTTTTTTTATTCTTATTAATATTTGTGTAGGAGTTGATGAGACTTCACCTATTTAGGTAATTTATTTTATAAAGTTATGAAATTTGAGGGCGTTAAATGAGAAATTAAACAAATTATTAAAAAAATCGAACTAATAGACAATTTATTTGAAAAAAAATATTTTTTATTTGTAATCCAATAGATAATACTTTTTTGAAAGCGTCGTCTATTAATAGATACTGCCTAAAAATATTGTCTATTAAAATAAGTATATTGTGTATTGATAATTTCGTAAGAGTGAATTAAATTCATCCGTACTATATATATATATATATATATATATATATAATTATAACCAATTGATTGAAAGATAAATATTTAGTCATTAATTATATTTCTTATTTATTATAATTATTTTTTTAGATATTTAGGTTTAAAAATTTACAAATATATATTAATTTTAGAAGAAGCATTCAATCACTTTTATTATTTTTCTAGTTCTATATTTTATAATTTATCTAACTTTTGGTGAGTAATTTTTAGATGAACTCCACTTTATTGTCTTCATAAACAATTTAGAATTAATCCTCGAAGGTACAAGTTTGACTTTTAGGAACACCAGATTTTCCACTTAAGGAGTGACATTCTTGTTTCGATAAGAACACTTGACCATCTTGAGATCAATGTAAAACCATTTCTAGACTAAAAATTTAATGATACTTGTATCGTCTTTCCGGGGTCACGTGAAATTCTTAAAATTTTCATTTTTAAACTAAAGAGATATAAACTTTATTATAAACCAATTATAAAGATTTGATAGATAACTTAATAATACATCTTCAAATTATTCAAATCATAATTTTTACAAAAACTAAAACTTTGATTATCCCTGCAAGTCTCTTAACTTTATGCATGATGAGTTCCATTTGTAAAATCATCAGCTCCCATATCTGTCAATAATCTTTACTGATGAATGTCTATATCAGTGAGTAAAGTTTACATATAACGTCAGTAAGCTATATGAGACTATTGGATGTGGTAGGAACATACCCCTTAGTTGAGGTCTAAAGAAAATGATTGTTCATCTTCAATGGATGACTTAAAGGGACCGATAATCATCTTACAACGTTGTTATCACTCTGACACTGGATGTCAATGTTTCGCTTCCAAGTCTATTGAGTAACCTCACTAGCATAAATCACTCTTCATCAGAGGTATTATCTACTTTGAAGTTTGTGTTTTATCATGATTTTGTCCTTATGAGACAAGAACAACATAAGAGCACAAAGGCAACATGGAAGAGGGAGATGGCAAATAATTTCAAACTTTCTAAGTATAAGAAAGTTGGGGAAAAATATCGGGCAAAATTTTAAATAACTATGTTAACTTTCTGCATATATAAATTTATAGGAAATTTTATAGGAAAAAATATAATTTTTGTATCAAGTTTCTACGGAATAAAAAATGAAGTAACCGCAAAAAATTTTGTGTTTTTTAATAGTTTCTTGCCAATTTTTAAAATATATTTAACATGCTTACTAATTTAAATTTGTAAAAAATTTGCAGCCAATAGAAAACTTTTATGTGAAATTTTTAGGAGATAAAATTAGTAAGAAAATATCATATATAATAAGTAAATCATTAATAAATTTTGCATGAAATTTTCATGAACTTTTCGCAACAAATTTCACAACTAAATCATAAATTTCTAGTAGTGAAAACCGTCGATAAAAATAGTCATAAATGCAGTGAAGAAAGGGAGTAAAGGCCTTCATAATATGGGGCTGTAGTCCTAACGAATATCTGAAAATAAGAAAAATATTAAAACTTTTTTTTCTTTATGTTCCGGTAATTGTAGTTTGATATCACTATATTTTTATATTAGTAATATTAATTATTATTATTTTATTAATGAAGAAAGTTGAATTGCACACATTTTCCATCATTTTTTTTAAACTCACTAAATTAACTTATAACTCTAAGTGTTTTTGAAAAAAAAATTAAATTTACAGCCACTCACAATTTTTTTTTAACTTTACTACTTAGACAATCTTATAATTTCATTTAAATATAGAAATACATGAAAAGTATAAAACTATTAATGTAAATAAACGTGTATTCTTAAAAATATTATAAGAAATAAAAAAACATAAATATTTAATTTAGCATGTCTCTTATTTTAAAATAAACAAGATATTTTATTATACAGAGGAATATTTTGACTGAAGAAAGTGGATAACTATAATTTTGATTAACTACAAAACAAGTTGTATGTTGTTAAAAGGAGACAAAAGAGCATATTGACCATTCAAAATTATCTATTCTCAGAGAAGCAGCAAGCGGCACTCAGTTGACCGTTAATCAAGAGTGAAACTACGCGTACAATTTGAGGTCTTATAAACAGTGAGATGTTAATTGCAATTTTCTTCTTAATTAAAACTTGATAAGTCAACCAAGTAATACCAAATTAAAAATAGAAGTCAACCAATTTGTGTCTTACATGCTCACGTTCACATCAGGGACACACCACAAAGAGTGTTTTAATAAAGTAAATGATCTTATAGACGAGCTCGTAGAGTCTACGACTAACCAAGTATAGAGAGACTTGGTTAAATATTTATTTAAAATATGCATTCTAGATGTGGTCGAGCACGAGATGGAGGATTTCCAATTTCACCAACTCTGATATTTAAAAGTTAGAATTAGTGTGAACTATACTAATGTTCAGTCATGACACTTGATTGGACCATCAATCCCTACAATTACAAGTATAGAGAGACTGCTTCCATATTTGACAACTTCATACAGTCTCTACCTCTTTCCTATAAATTCCCATTTCCGTCAAACCAATATCATAACCTTCTCTTCTGCATCACCACAAAACATAATCCATTCTAATGAGTCTTCCTCCTCCTTCCTCCATGGAACCATCCAACAACACCATGCAAATTTCTATAACCATCACCCAAAGGAGAGGGATTAATGTTCTACAACCCAAAACAAAACTCAGCGGAGGAAGATCACCTCTTCCACAAACATCTCAATCCCCAACACCCAAAAACACACCCAATCATATGCTATCAAAATCAAATTACAAAGGAGACACAGGAAAAGGCCCTAAAACAACGTAAATGCCACCACGCTACCAATTCTTGTTTCTTTCTTTTTTTTCTTTCTTCCCAACAAATCTTCTTTCCTCTTTATCTCATAATCTGTAATCATCCAATTAATGATGAAAGTTTTCAGTTGCAGTATTTATTATTTTGTGTGTTCTATATCAGTGCTAATCAATTGTTTAAGATACACACTCTTGGCTGTTAAACTTGATAACTTCGAATGTTATGATGAATTTGATCGGTTAACAAGTAGATTACGCTTCAAAGAAATCGACACCATAAATTTTGTGTAGAGAACGCTTTAGAGAATCACTTGTATTAAACTCTATAACCAATTGGAACCTTATAGATATTATCCTAGCATCTAAATGCAAAAGGAGAATTCGAAGAACAACAACTTGGAACCAACTCCCATTCAATCCCAGACCAATGAAATAAGACAAATAGATTGAATGAAAGTATAGATAAATATTCAAGTAGAAGTACAAAAAATTAAAATTTATTACATCCCACCTACACACGAGAGAGTTCCACTACTCATAGAATATTGCAACATAAGACAAATATTTAAAATGAAAGCATCTCTCTCGAGCCTTATTATTGGCTATAAAACCAATGACAAGTACACCGGTCACAACGCAGCAAGTAGGGATGACAATGGGTTGGGTCGGGCACGGATAGTGCCGACCCACAACCTGACCCTAAAAAAAAATTTCACCCACTACTCGCGGATACCGCCAATATTTAAAAGAATATATTTTTACTAATTATGAAAATAAAATTACAAAAAATATATAAAATATTATATAAATTGAATTAAATATAAATTAAAATTTAATTTTAATTAAATTTAACCTTATAAAATATAAATTAATGTTAATTTTAATTAAATTTAACTTAATAAAATATAAATTAAATTTTTATTTTTATTTTTTGCGAGTAGCGGATATCCACGGGTACAGATAGTATAATACCGACACCCAATCCGTTTATAAGCGGGTATTAAAACATCCGATACCTGCAACCCGCGGGTAGTAAATATCTGCGGATATTAACTATCCGTCGTGGGTTCACTAGTGCAAAATAGACTTTTTATAGCGTCTGTTTATACCTGTTGAAATTTATCAGGTATAGAAAATGATACGGTGGCGAAATGGTAAATAAGGGAAACTTTTTTACACCTGTTACACTAAAAAGAGGTATAAAATATAAATGATAAATAATTCTACATCGATTACACTCAGAGCAGGTATAAAAAATAATTTTCTACACCGATTATACTAAAAATCAGTGTGGATTCTGCCAACATCATTTCTCACTTTCGTTTCTCACTTTTGTTTCTCACTTTTGTTTCTCACTTTCGTTTCACACTTTCGTTTCTCACTTTCTCTGCCCGTCTTCTCTCACTTTCTCCTTTGCTTAACATCTTTTCTTAGTTCTCTCTGGCGCGTCTTCTTCTCCTTGTGCTCTTGGATCGTGACTTCTCGTGCTCTTGGATCCTTTCTTTTGCTATGTTTGCGCGATTAGGGTTCCGCTACAACACAAGAATGAAGAAGCTGCATGATCAATATGATACTATGTTGGTGATTGTGTGGGATTAAGAGGATGAAATGTATTTTGGAAGGGTCTTTCATCGAGACTCAGTACCAAAGCTCATCTCTTAACTCACTTTTACATTGTGTGGAGGGCTGGGAGCCCAACGAGTTCATTGTGGTTAGCTTGTTATCTACACGTAGGGTCCATGTGTACTTGTATAAATCAACAATGATAATCAAATAAATGACGATATTTCAATTTCCGGTCTAATTCTTGCTTATTTTTCCTTTTATCGGCATCTTCAATTGTTGTTTAGTTGGGAATTTTAAATGTTACTTGTGCTTTACACTCGTACCAATTTTTTTTGTAATTTGGAAGTTATGTTATTACTTGGAGTGGAATATTTATCTTATCTGTATTTTCTCTATTTCTGAGTTCACACTGACAAAATCCTGTTCTTTGTAGTATACATAATCTGGAATATTCGTATTACTCTTACATTTGGCCCAAGAAATGTATTTGGATAACAAGGATGAAGTTGCTTTTACACTTGACCTGCTTAGTAGATTGATGTCCTTTAATACTATAAGTTTACGAAGTTTAATTGACCATTTTTTTTCAATTTGGTTATTTATAAGGACACAGCTACTGCATGATAATTGTTGCAAATCCAACAAAGTATAATTATGCCAAAAAATTTGCTCACAATAGAGTATCACACACATATTAGTTCACACATTATATCAGATTTTTTTAATTGACTTTAACCTGTTCACAACCTTTTCATATAATTAGGCGCCTCCCTATATTCAATGCTTTAGCAAATATAGAATAACCATTTACAATACAATATGCAATATGTAATTCCTAGTTCAGTCAACACTACCAACCATTTAATTTGACTATCAATATTTCTTTACCAGTAAGATGGTTATAGAGATCTTTCTTTATATTTTTTCACACACAAACAAGTACTTATAGCAAAGTTTTGCTGGAAAACTAGTCCTTTAGATCTTTTCATATATAAACATGCATAGGTAACCCTTGTTTTGTTTTCTTTATATGTCTTAGTTGCAAGTCAGCGACATAATTATTGACTCTGGTGTGCAAAATAATGAGCAGTAAACATAGAGAATGAGATGCTACATTAAGTTCTAAAGCATATTAGATGTGTTAGATGATAAGAAAATAAACCCAAATCATATGAAGGTGCTTTGGTTTTTGTATCTGATATAGCTTTATATGCATTATTAACTAATTAAATTATCGAAGTCTATTTTCCCTGGTAAAAGTTTAATATCTTTGCTGGACAGATGCATGATGACTCATTTCAGTTTCCCTGTGTTACATTTCAAGAGCTTGAACATGTTATTTGCCAAGACTATTGGAACCAGAATCGAAGCCATTAAAGGAAGCAATTGCTTCTACATTCTACATGCACCACCCTATCTTGAACATGGTCTTCACTATTTTAATTGATATTGCCGTAATGATCCCTACCCTCACTACTTATGCTTTCACACTCAAAATTAAGATAATATCATATGTTTAAGGTTCATCTCTTGATTAAGTTCCATACTTTAACTATTGAATGTACTTGGTGACTTTATGCACCATTCTCATGACAAGTTTTTAATAACATTAAACCTTTCAAGGAAAGTCAATTCCAGGAAGTCTTTCATAGTATCACGATCTTTCTTTCACCAAAAAATATAACCATTGACAAGTTCTCAATTCCGGAATTTTCGGAAAAGAGCTTTCCAAAACAGGGATAATAATAGTAATCAACTTGCAGGACAAACATATAATGCATGATTAATTGCTAGGGAGACAAGACATTGTAAACTAGTGATTATGATTAGGCTTTCTTCGCCGAGACATCGGGTTTAAAGTAATTTAGAAAGTGGCATTAACATTAATGAAAAGAATGATGAATTCCTAAATACAAGAGAGTGGAAAGGATGAAATTAATAAACCCCAACAACATATTCATCCGTATATTTCAATTCATGTGTTTTGTTTCTTCTTGCCCATTGATCATCACATGCATACATATTTACTTTTCAGTCTTTTGCATTTGAAACTTACAACAATTTGTTCTCGAGTCTTAAATAATCAATAAATTACATAATTGTCTAGGCCGTGAGTCTCTTGGGAAACGATACTTGATCTTACCAGGATTATTACTTGATACGATTCGGTTACACTTGTCGAGGGGTAAACAAGTTTTTCGCGCCGTTGTCGGGGACTCGTGGTTTAACTATTCTATTTGTTTGATTTTTGATTATTTTTTACTTGTTGTGAATTTTATTTTTCTGTTCTTATTTTCTGTTTTTCCATTTTTATTTTCTGTTTTTATTTTTTGGTTTTTATTTCCTATCTTCTTATCTTTTCAATTATATCTTTTGATTATTTCTTCTCTTTTCTATCTTTTTGTGCTAACAAAATTTTTCTAGGGTTTTGTTTCCTTGTGTATGCAGGGTAATATTCGGACTAGAAGTAAAAAGATTTCTGAACCTCTTCTTGAAGGCCTGGACGAAAGTAGAAGGAGGAGGAGAATTAGAACTTCACGAGAACTATTCCCTTCTCCTGAGACACTCTTACGACCTTCACCACCAAGGTCTTACCATAGCACTGAAAATATGACAGAAAAAATAATGGTAGATGGACTCTTGCAGATTACACCACTTTGGTTGGCCCTCAACATTTTAACAGTATAGCAAGGCCGAGGGTCAATGCTATAAACATGGAGGTGAAACCAACGTTGATACAGTTGGTGAAAAGCAATCAGTTTAATGGGCTATCACATGAAAGCCTGTATGAACATCTCACCACCTTCAATGAAATCTGTAACACCGTAAAGATAAATGGAGTGCCAGATGAATCAATCAAGCTTAGCTTGTTTCCTTTCTCATTGGGAGGCAATGCTAAGTTGTGGTTAAATTCTTTTCTAGAAGGTAGTTTTACAGAATGGGAAGTTGTGGTTGCAAAGTTTTTGAACAAATATTTCCCACAATCTAAAGTCAACAAAGGGAAGCAAGAGATCTCTTCTTTCAGACAAGGCATGGAGGAGACATTAGGTCAAGCATGGGACAGGTACAAAAGCTTTTTGAGAAAGACTCCCATGCACGGTTTTGATGAAGCAGCAGTAGTTCTACTTTTCCTTGGAGGTCTTGGTTCACAAACCAAGTTGATGCTAGAGGCCTCAGCTGGAGGTAATATTAAATGTAAAACTCCAGAGGAAGCAACATAATTGATAAAGAACATGGCTGCTAATAACAATGAAATGCATAGTGAAAGAGGAGCCTCTGTTCAACCGAAAGGGGTTCTACAATTGCAGTCAAATGATGCCTTGCTTGCTCAAAATAAGATTATAACACAACAATTGGAGAATCTAACAAAGACACTTGCTCAATTGCCAAAGGAATTAAAAACTGTTGCTCAAGTTCAACAACAGATGTGTGAATTTTGTGGTGGTGACCATATTAATGGTCAATGTGCTTTTCCAGTGGAGGCCCTAGAATATGTAAATTTCATGAACAATCAATTTCCATACCGCCAAGGTAATTTCAACCAAGGATGGAAACCTCACGCAAGCATGAGCCAAAGTCAGGGACAATCTGGACAAGCTGGGCAATCAGGACAATTTAATAGGCCACAACAACAACCATCATTATGGGAACAGATGTCTACACTCACTGAAAAACATACAAAGTTGGAAGAAACTCTTAACCAGTTTATGCTGGTAACCATCTCCAATCATAACAACACTCAAGCAACCCTTAGAAGTATGGAGATGCAAATCGGACAGTTAACTAAGAAGTTGGAAGAAAGGCCTGATCAGAGTTTTGGGGCTAATACTGAGGTTAACCCTAAAGAAGAGTGTAGAGTTCTAGTGAGTGTAGATGTTGAAAGAGTTGAGTTAGAGAGAAAAGAAGAGAAAGAAAAGAGAGTACAAGAAAAAGAAGAGAGAATGGAGAAAAAAAGAAAAGAGAGTAGAGAGAAAATAAAAAGAAGAGAGAGAAGAGATGAAAATTGAAGATTGATAACAGTTGAAAAACTGTTATTTTCATGCTTAAAATTGATACTAAAAGCAACCTTTAACACTTAGAAACTAGCTTAAAATCATACTTTTGGTTATATTTTTAGAAATAAGAGAGCTAGACAGGTTTATGCTTGATTTCAGTGTTTTTGTGCAGGTTTTAAGATGAATTTGGTGAAAGAAGTGAAGAAGGATAGAGATGGAATCAGAAAAGACATCAAAAAGTGCAAAAGGAGAAGCCGCAAGTACCGCTCAGCGGAAGTTTACCGCTGAGCGGCACTCAGAAACCCACGTTGGCTCCGCTGAGGGGTGAAAAGGCCGCTGAGGGAAGAAAAACAACTCACGCACTTACCGCTGAGCGGCACTATTTTGGGCTTGGGCCTAATTTTCTGTATATTTTAGAATAGTATATAAGCTTTAGGACGTCCTAGGGTTTGTATCTTTGGCTGAGACGAAGAAACACACTTTTCACCCCTTGGGGGTAGATTGGGAGATGGTGACAGCTCTCCTCTTCTCTTTCTAGGGTTTTTCTATCTCTTCCATTCTTTCATTATTGTTCATCTAGTTTCACCATGAATATGGTGAACTAAACCTTGTATTGTTGTTGGGGAATCAATGTAGTCTTCTGAAACTCTCATATATGGAATTTGTTTTAACATCTTATATTAAGATACATGCTTTCTTTCATCTTTAGTTAAGGTTTTTCCTCTTTGCTTATTGCTTGCTTTGTTTAACTCATTCATTGCCATGATTATTGATTTTGTCGATACGGGAACGTACGGGGAAATCTAGATCCGGGGAATTTCTCCCAATAGCATATTGGTTGCCTTTAAGCTCCTGCACTTTAGAACTAATTACTAGGAATGCTAGGAATTGTATGAACTCGTAATTAAGGATAGGCCTTCTTGCAAGGTGATTTAGAGAGTGGCATTAGCATTGATGAAAAGAATGATGAATTCCTAAAAGTATATGAGAGTGGATAAGATGAAATTGATAACCCCAACAACATACTCATCCATCTAATTCATTAAAGTGTTTGTATTCCTCTTTTCCATTGATCAACTTCATGCATACATGTTTAATTACTGTCTTTTGCATTTAAAACCTACCATCAATTTCTTCTTAAGTCTTAAATAATCAACAAATCATATAGCTAAACTAGGCCGTGAGTCCTTTGGGAAAACGATACTTGGTCTTACCTTGTTTTATTACTTGATACGATTCGGTCACACTTGCCGAGGGTTAAACAAGTTTTTGGCGCCGTTTTTCGGTGTTCATAAATTTGTCATCAAAGATATTCTTCCTTTTCCAACAGATTATGAGAGATTAGAGAAAGAGAGACAGTTTGGGCATTTTACAGAAATATTCAAACAATTGGAGGGTGATTTACCTTTGAAGGAAATATTGCAACAAATTGCAAATTATACAAAACCCATAAAACAAGTCTCCACAAAGAAAAGACATAGAGAAGAGGAGACAAATGATTACAAAGCGATCAAGAAGAAGCTACTCCCTCCAAAAGAGAAAGATCCAGGAAGTTTCACCATTCCATGTGTCATAGAAAAGAAAAAGGTAAATAAAGCCCTACTTGATGTAGGGTCAAGCGTTAATTTAATGCCTTATTCTTTACTTGAACAAATGGGTGATCTTAAAGTCAAGCCTATAAAGATGAATTTGTTAATGGCGGATGACTCTACAAAGAATCCGTATGGTATAACAGAGGATGTTATGGTTTGTGTTGGAGAACTAAAATTCTTGGTGGACTTTGTGGTGATGGAGATGAAGGATGAAAGGGTTCCTATTATTTTTGGAAGGCCGTTTATGAAAACGGCTAAAGTCATCATTGATGTAGATGAAGGAATAATGGTGTTTCAAGACCGAGGAAAAAATGAGGTTATTGATGTCTTCAAAGAGGAACAACAGACAGAAACTAGTTATAAAGCTACATGTCAGGATGTACCCATGACTAGTTCTACAAATTCAAAGCCAAGCTTCAAAGGTAAAAATTGTCTTTTGTTTCAGGATAAGGAAGAAGAACAAGATAGCAAAGGAAGGACGGTTCATGATGATTCAAGGCAAGCACAACCCAAACCTGGTAAACATGTGAGATTCAAAAACAGGTTGTGGATTGTTAAAGACTATAAAGAAGATGGAGTGATAGAAATTGAGTCTCCACATTGAAAAAGAATCAAAGAGGTGGACCGGAAGCAGTTGATGAGTTGGTGTGATGATAGAAAGATAGACACCAACATTGAAGATGGAACGTGAGCTTTACTAGGTCAAGCTAGTGATGTTAAAAGAGCATTTTTCTAGGAGGCACCCCAGTTATTTAAGAACATTATTTTAAATTTTGATATTGGTTATAATTTTTGGACATTACTTTTATGTTGAAACTTTTTGAGTTAGAAACTACTGATGGATGCTAGGTGGTTAAGTATCTACTGAAGAATACTAGGTTTATTAACATGTTTGTTACACCTACTGATGGGTGTTAGTAAGGTAAAATTGCACCTACTGATAGGTGTTGGTGGATTTTGGGTCAGGCTCGTGATGTTAAACAAGAGCTACCTAGGAGGCAACCCAGTTGATTTACTATATTTTATTTGTTTGTTTTGATTATGCTTTAGTTGCATGTTAGGGATTGAATGTATGAGTTATTTGAGAACTTAAATGCATGAGGTGAGTGAGAGGCATGAGTGGAAGGCACCTAGGGTAAGCTAGGAAGAAAGAAAACATTTCACGCAAATGCCGCGGTAATTATGCAGAATGGTTTTTTCGGGTTGCCCTTAGCGGGACCCGAGCCCATTAGGGTATTTTTGCATCCTAGGGTGTGATTTTGGTTTTATTTTCAGATTTCTTTCCTCTCACACACTTCTAAACACTTTTCTGAGAGTTCTCTACATCTTTTCCCTTCATTCCCCTTTACAAAATCCCTCTTCCACTCACTTTCTCACTAGTTTTCCATTTAAGTTTGGGGTTTGGAGAGAGCATTGTTGTTGGGGCTGAGTTCTTCATAATTGTAGAGCATTTTCTACTCATTTAGCATCTCCACCCAAGTAAGTCAAACATTTTTCATTCTAGGGTTCTTGAAAGCATGAATTAGTATGAATTTGGATGTTCAAAGCATGATTTTTTAGGGATTTAGATTTTTATGCATGATTTGATGAATTAATTGATGATTGAACCGATTAAAATGCTTGATTTTGGTCTGGAAGTATGAAAATTGCATGTGGGTGGAGTTAGGAAGCATAAAAAATGGATTTTTCAAAATCTACAGAATCGTCGCTCAGCGGAAATTTCCCCTAAGCGCGATTATGACAGACTTGGTTTTTGGCTTCTTTTTCTTGCTGGCTTGGTGCACTGGTTGCGCTGAGGGGTTCTTTTGACCCTCAACGGTGGTTTAGCATGGATTTGGGGTGTTATTTATGGTTTACTAATGAGTAACAACATGTTTTTTGGTTTTGTAATTTGTGTTTGATGTAGGGATGACATCCTCTTCAGGTAAAAGATTGAAGACCACTGCCTCCAAAAGGAAAGACAAGGAACCTGAACAACCTCATTCTAGTAGGTTCCTATCTCGCAAACATGAGAAGCATTTTAAAATTGTTCAAGACAGGAGACTCCTGATGGAGAGGAAAGCTGGAATGATACCTAACTTTGCTCCTCAGTTTGGAGAGCAACTGATGGGAAGAAACTGGAGGAAATTGGCCAAATACCCTGCACCAGCCAATATAGCTGTGGTAAAGGAATTTTACACCAACGCAAGAAGGTTGGGTGATTATCCAGCTGAGGATTACCTAAGCTATGTTAGTGGCCACGCTATTAGGTATGATCCTAACTCTATCAACAACTTTTTGGATACTAAATGGGTGGGAGAGTAGTGCCAGTTTGCTCTCTGTATGGAGGAAGGCACTGATTTTAATGAAGTGGAGAGTGTTCTATGTGTACCTGGAGGAAACTTCCAAAGGAACAGAAATGGTGCTGTAGTGAATATCAGGAGGATTGATTTGACTCCTCTTGCTAAGTATTGAATGATTTTGCCCAGGTTTTCTATGATTGAATCAATTGCTTGTTTACATCATATGATCAAGGCCATTTGTTGGTAACCCTTTTATTAGCCAAATTCATGAATTTAGCCCACTAAACGAGAGCACTATGTGTTCTATCATTTGAACCCGTAGCCTTGAACATAATTTGAAAACCCCTTGTGAAAAGCTTTACCTTGAGTTAAGTAGAAAATATTGTGGTATTGACAAATGTTCAAGTTTGGGGTTGCTGAGAAGTTATGAAAGGGAAATTGAAAGCATTGAGCTAAGAGCTAAGAACTAAGTATGTGAAAAGAAAAAGAAAAAGAAAAAGAGAAAGAAAAGAGAAGAAAAAGCAAAGCTCAATGCAAAGGAAAGTTGGGAATAAGAATGGTTGTGTTTATATGATTCTCTTAACTCAAGGGTTTTGTGATCTAGAAAAACCAATTTTCTTGTTAGCCTAGCCACATTATAAGCCATAGAAAAGTCCTTGTGATGATGCTTGCTTGTAAGTGTTTTTGATTGTGGTTAAATGAAAGGCAAAGTTGATTCATGTGACATTGTGATAGTAGAGTGAATGAGTGAATACCTCTGATACACTTGCGTGTTTAAGTGAAACACTTTATCTAGCAAGGAAAGATTCCATGAACATATAAGAACATCTTTGCTTAGTTGATTGATCATTCATGAAAAGTAGCATTTGTTGGATAGTATGTGATTGTGTGAACACTAAAGCATGTGCATGTCTTGATTGAAATCTTTGCAATGAACTGAATTGAGCATTTACTTATCTTGAAAAGGGAGTTTTGAATGTGGTGAACCATTATATGGATTGATGGAAGACTGAGTTACATCTCGTTTGCTTGAGGACAAGCAAAGTTTTAAGTTTGGGGTTGTGATAACGGTTGAAAAACTGTTATTTTTATGCTTAAAATTGATACCAAAAGCAACCTTTAAGACTTAGAAACTAGCTTGAACTCATATTTTTGCTTTAGTTTTGTGAATAAGAGAGTTAAAGGTGAATTTAATGGTTTTGTGCAAGATTCCATTGATTTTGTAGGCTAATTGAATGATTTGAAAGAAGAATTGAAGTACCGAATGATTGGAATGCTGAAAAGTCAACCAGAAACCAGAAAAGTCAACCAGTCAACCAAAATGCTGAGAAGTCAACCAGAATACAGAAAAAGTTCAGCTGAGCGGTAAAATACCGTTGAGCGCCACTTTTCAGGTGCCAAAATCACCGTTGAGGGGAAAAAACAACAGTTGGGGGCAAAATGGATCATGTGCTATTACCGCTCAGCGGTAAAATACCGCTGAGCGCCATTCTAAATGGCTTAGACCGTTTTCTATTACTTTTATGGGCTTGGGCCTAATTTTCTGTATTTTTTAGAATAGTATATAAGCTTTAGGACATCCTGGGGTTTGTATCTTTGGCTGGGAGGAAGCAGAAACACATTTTTCACCCCTTGGGGGTAATTTGGGAGATGGTGACGACTCTCCTCTTCTCTTTCTAGGGTTTTTCTATCTCTTCCATTCTTTCATTATTGTTCATCTAGTTTCACCATGAATATGGTGAACTAAATTTTGTATTGTTGTTGGGGAATCAATGTAATCTTTGGAAGCTCTCATATATGGAACTTGTGTTTAAACATCTTATTTGAGATACATTCTTTCTTTCATCATTAGTTAGGGTTTTTCCTCTTTGCTCAAGGCATGCATTGTTTAACTCATTCAATGTCATGATTATTGGTTTTGTCGATATGGGAACGTACGGGGAAATCTAGATCCGGGGAAATTCTCCCAATAGCATATTGCCTAGACATAGGAATATGAGGGTTGGTTGCCTTTAAGCTTCTGTGCTTCAGAATTAATTATTAGGGATGCAAGGAATTGTATGAACTCGTAATTAAGGATATGCCTTCTTGCAAGGTGATTTAGAGAGTGGCATTAACATTGATGAAAAGAATGATGACTTCCTAAAAGTATATGAGCGTGGATAAGATGAAATTGATTACCTCAACAACATACTCATCCATCTAATTCGTTCAAGTGTTTGTGTTCCTCTTTTCCATTGATCAAAACTCATGCATACATGTTTACTTATTGTCTTTTGCATTTGAAACTTCAAGAATTTATTCACAAGTCTTAAATAATCAACAAATCATATAACTAACTAGGTCGTGAGTCCTTTGGGAGAACGATACTTGGTCTTACCGAGTTTATTACTTGATACGATTCGGTTACACTTGTCGAGGGTTAAACAAGTTTTTGCGCCGTTTTTCGGTGTTCATAAATTTGTCATCAGGCGCCGCCGCTGTCCAGGCGCCGTTTGTCGCTGTCCAGGCGCAGTTTTCGTTATCCAAGCGCCGTTTTTGCTATTCAGGCGCCGTTTGCCGCTGTCCGGCGCCGTTTGCCGCTGTCCACCGCTGTATGCTTCCAACCACTGTAGGCGCCCATCACCTTGTCAGTTAGTGATGGCAGTCCCTGTAGTTTTGTAGCTTCCAGCCACTACAGGCCCCATCAGTCAATGATGGCAATTTAGTCCCTGCAGTTTTATAGCTGTCAACCGCCGCTGCCGCCTCAGACAGACGCAACTGCGTCAGTTCTTCTTGGGCTAGAGTTTAGCCCGATCTTCTTGTGATACACTGCTAAGTATCACCACTTGGCAGTTGTCCAGCAAAGAATTTTGGACCTCCAACATATCTTTGGATCTTTGATGCCTTTGTTTCAGCATTGTAGCTTAATATTTTGTTTTGCTTTAGTGGTCCAGCAACTGTGATATTCCACATTTCCGCCGTTCACACTAAGGGGAGTACGTTTCCAAGACACTGCAAGTCACATAAATATGGGTGTAGTCCCTGCAGTTTTGTAGATTTCAGCTACTACTGTTGATCCCGTCACCCAGCCATCATTGATGAGGATTTAGTGTTGTCCCTGCAGTTTTGTAGCTCTTAGCTTTCAGCTACCACTGTTGATCCCGTCACTCATCTATCATTGATTGGGAATCAGTCCTTGCAGTTTGTCATTGTCCACCACTGCTTTCCTTCATCCACTTTTGAAGTTGAAGTTTCACAAGCTGCTATTAGTCCATCTATGTTTGCCTCACACTCTTGAAGACAAATCATCTAGTTAAACACTGAGTTCATCTATTCCAAGCTTGGTTTATACAATTTGTATACTCCAGCTTGAGAGAGAGTGTTAGAATTATTGTGTTTAAGTGTATGTGAGCTGAGTGTGTATGTGCTGTATCTGAGTGTGTGTGAGGTGTGTTCCATTCACTTAATCTATAAATATAGGATTAAGGAGAAGGGTGTATAAACCAAGTCATTTTTTACATACATTCAATATAATCCCATTTTCACAAGTATGTTATGATTAAGAACAATATGTTATGTTTAATACTACTGATTCATTTTCTTGCATTTTCAGTTCATTCCAGTAATATTATCTTATCCTGTCACACTTAAAGTGACAGATATTTGCAATAGAGGAATTTTCTGAATATCAAATATCAAACCTGGTTGATTATTGATGCAGCGTTATCTGCAGAAAATATTGATGCTTTGATCTGTTTTCCTCATCAGGGGCTAGATTGGGAAACCTGTACTGTGACCCATTGATGACATCTGGTGGACATAAAATAACATCAAGACAAAGGTGGACACCTACACCTGTGCAGCTTCAGATTCTTGAACGTATATTTGATCAGGGAAATGGAACTCCAAGAAAGGAAAAAATCAAAGAGATAACTGCTGAGCTGGGCCAGCATGGTCAAATTTCTGAAACAAATGTGTACAACTGGTTTCAGAATAGGCGTGCTCGATCCAAAAGAAAACTGCAAAATGTGGCTCCTAGCAACACTGAATCAGAAGTGGACACTGAGGTTGATTCTAAGGATAAGAAGACAAAACCTGAGGAGTTTCTGTCTCAACATAACATAACAACTTCTGGAGGATCCGAAAAGCTGTGCTTTCAGAACCCTCAGGTGTATTCTGATTTGCAGTACTTGAACCCTGACTTTAACAAGCCGTATTCCATGTTCCCATCAGATGGCAGTTTGAAATCCACAAGAAATTTGACTCATGTGTCTGTTTTTAATCAGGTGCTGTCAAATTCAAGTATGTAACATCTTGTGGTTTTTTTATTCTTCATCAGCAATCTTTACTCAATCAATCAATGAAAATAAAACGAATCAACATTTTTTAACTAAAAATTTGAAAAGGGGTTATATATTTCTACTGTAGCAGATGATCCTCAAGGTTGCTCCTGTTATTTTCTGTGTTTCTTTTGCAGGGAGTGAGTATGCTGGTGGAAAAATGGAAGTTGGTGGAACAGTGAGCTACAATTTGTTCCACCAAACAGGAGATTGCAATCTGGGGTCTGATTTTTAGTGTGATCTGCAAAGAATTGTGAGTGTGTTGTTTGGGGTTGTGTTCATGAGTTCATCACAAACTGGAACTCAGTGTAGTAATATTTACTAATATTTGTAACATTATTACTGAAAACCTGTCCACAGAATAGCATAAAAATTTTACTACTTCATATTGTCTCTGACTTGAAATAAAAGTGAAATAAAAGTGATATGAAAGGTATTAGCCAGGAAAATCACGTGAAAAGCTTTGTTGTAGATGGGTACTCTAAGGTGCCATACTTTTTCATTATTTTCATTATGGTGTACATTATTCCCATCAAATATTGTCTCTGACTACACCTTTTATTTTTGGCTACTAAATTTAATCTAGCCGGGAGTGTAATATGCCAAACCTTTTAAACTTAATTCATGTGGTTAGCAAATATAGATGGCTCAAACTTCCTCAATTATTTTATATTTTGAACTTATGCAATGTTTTGTCAAAAGAGCTTTTACGTTAGGTGACTGAAATATGTGTATGTGTAGGACAAATTTAGTATATAAAATATTTGAGGGATTCAAGTGCTTACGCCTACTAAATGGATGAGTTAATTACAATACTCACTTGCTAATCCTCAATCGTACTTATTTTATGTCACTTTAAATAATTAACCTTGATGAATTAATTACTCTTAGACGTGCAAAATTGTCTTATAGTGTTGTCAGGAATTTTTTTGGACCGTGCTTATATGATAGAACCATCTTGTAATGTCTAAATTTAAACTGAATAGAATTTGTTTGTTATATGTATTAACTGTGTACGTTTCTGTTTTAAGTAACTAGGAGTTGGAATAAGGTTTTCCTAAAAAGTATTATAATATAAGAATAGGTAGGGTAGCCCCCTCCTACATAAACCTCCTTTTGTAGATCTCTCGCATTTAGCCAATTTATTTTACATTTCATGCATATTTTCATTGATATAGACGTGTTCCAGCTATTAATTTTGCTTTTTACAAAGTTTCATTTCTTTCATGCATTTTAACAAACACTTTGATGCTAATTCTATTTTGACAGGAGATTTTGTGAATTTTGCATTTTTTGTTTTCCGTCTCTTCACATTACATATGCATTATCTTACTAATTGTAACATGTTCCATGCATTCATATTGTCTAAAACTCATTTTCACCACTAGAACTAGAAATGCACAAATGTTGTCAAAAAGCTGTGAAACATATTTTGTTGTCAAAATTTGAAACTTAGTTCTAGAGTGTGAATTCAAGTATCTAGAGTGTTATGCATTTGCATTCAAGTTAGTTTTATGATTTTAGTTATGTCTCATCCATTCTCATCTTGATTAAATAATTTTCTTCATGATTTCATATTATAAATTATGTTACAGCATTCTTACATTTTCATTCACAATTAGTCTTAGATTAGTTCATGAATTAGTCTTATAGTTTGAACAACGAATAGCAAGCCAAGGTGAAAAGGAATGACAATTTTACCTACTCATAATTTCTTTAGTTTTTGGATAATTGGCCTGTCCTGTTATGAGTTTAGTCCTTATACTGGTTGTTACTTAAGGTGACTTTGTTGACAAGTTGTTCTTGATTTTCTTCACTGTCTTGTAACTTCCCAGGCAAAAGTAACTTTGATTGATCCTGTTTCTCAAAGCAATTGGTCTGTTGTGGCAGATAAAAAGGTAATATATCCTTTATCGGTATATTTGATTCTCTTTCGTTTTTTTACACAATATGAAGTGCTATCAATTTTGGTTTTGCATTGTCTCAAAAATTATAGTACATTGCATTGATTGTTGCTCTTAATAAATGAAAACAAGTTTTAAATATGATTCATTGTCAACTATTGATACACATTCTACAACATACATGCCATTGATTTCTTTGCTGCCCTTGACTATTAATACATATGAGATTCGAAGTTGATTGGAGTTCATGCCAGCCTTGTCCCTGTATCATCAACTATTGATGTTATTGAACTAATGAACCTTGGTCAAAGGAACTGTACAGGTGGAGCAACAACTCTTATTGACCGCAGTAGCCGATCTCATAGGTATGGTGTATCCTATTCACCTCTTGTCATGGTATTTCTTGGACACAACTAACAATTGTATTCTTTAAAATATCAATTTTGCATTTGCTTGACTCTTCATGTTCAAGGAAGAATTTGACATCTGGAGCTATCCTCGCGGATGCATGCATTTGGTTTACTTGTAGGAAGTGAGAGGGTGGATAAATATGAGGCCATAGGAGATAGACTAAAAGAGGCACAACATATTAACAAATCTCTTTGAGATATGGGAGATGTCATTGCTTCATGAATCAGTTTTTTAATAATTTATTTGTTGTGTATACAATTTTTTAATATATTTAGGAATGTTGTTAGCTAAATATTACATTTTGATGTGTTAATAGAAAGAATATTGATTATTTTGCTTGTTATTGATTATTTAGATTGTATTATGGAATTTAATTTTATGCAGGTCTGGATATGGATAGTAGTAAATACAAATCAAATGTTTAAAAAAATATGTCACTTTTTACACCGGTTAAAACGTTAATAGGTATAAAAAATCTTGTTTTTTGCACTAGTTATAACAGCACTAGCTATAAAAGTGAGTTTTTTTATACCTGTTCTAGCATGAGTATGTATAAAAATGAGTTTTTTCCTAGTAAAGAATGAACCTTTTTATACCTATTTCGAGAATATCAAGTACGAATATCAGACTTTTATACTTGTTAAAGGTGTAACCGGTGTAAAAAGTTAAATTTTTTATACCTGATCTAAAACCGGTGTAAAAATGGAAACCTTTTTATACCCACTGCTTCTATATCTGCTTGAAAATCGGTGTGAAAAACCTTTTTTAACAGGTATAAAAATCCTTTTTTGACATAGTGAATATTCATTCTGTAGATATTTGATGACACGTCTCCAAATAAAGGATGTTCGGGAGCAGTGGGCTGCATTTTTTTTAACCATTTGTAAATGATTAGATGTTTCAATATTACATTTGGAGTTTAGGAACTACTTTATGTGTAACTATGTTAGGTAAATATATTTAGAAACTTTGTTAGATAAATATTACATTTTGATGTGTTAATAGAAACAATATTGATTATTTTACAAATCCAATATTTTAAAAAAAACATCACTTTCTACACCGGCAAAAAACACAGCAGGTATAAAAAGTATTATTTTTTTCACACAAGTTACAACAACAACAGGTACAAAAGTGAGCTTCTTTTATACCTGTTCTTGTGGCAACATGTATAAAAAATGAGTTTTTTAAACAAGAGAGACGCCCTATTATACCAGATCTTATACTAGCAGGTATAAATTTCATTCTTTCATACCTGTTTCAAACAGAACCAGTGTAAAAGGTCAAACTTTTATACCTATTCTAGAATCGGTGTAAAAAACGAAAATTTTCTATACCCTCCACTTCTATAACTAATTGAAAACTGCTATAAAAAGCCTTTTTTAATAGGTATAAAAAACCTTTTTTTACATAGTGGTTTTAGCTACAGATATTCGCTAGTGCGAATTTTTTTTCCATCCATAGTAGCAAGTGATAAATATCGTTCTCTCCCAAGGGACTTGTGTGGCACTTAACAACTTTTGCATTCTAACTCAATTAGATCAAAAAGTTCACAAAAACATAAGAAATTCTTTTTGGTATTTTCACCAATAGTTGGTGTGCAAGAAAATGTAACATAGATTATTTACAAATTATTAAGACTAGAGTTCTTCCATTTCACTCTCATGTATTCACAAACATCTCAATTCCATAATCAAGTCAAAATCAACTCACAAACATACTAAAATCCTATCCCTAGTGACTTTGAGCTTGAGATAACCCATCGAGTTCTAATTCTTTGAATCCTCAACAAGCAATCATGTATTAATTTCAATTAAGATTACTAATGAATCATGCTTTATTTCTAGATACAAGCATTATTAGACATTCAGTTTTGAGTTCTTGGTTCAAGTCATATTTTCAGATACATCAAGAACCACAAATCAAGCATGAGAACAATTTATATCAAACATTAAGAAAGAAAATTGAATATTAACATGATTTGGAAAAACATATATCATTAATAGTACAAAATTACGCAAAAGGTAACAAAGGTTGTCCATGTAGATGGATATCGAGATGATGATGATCGAAATGATCTTGGATATACATAATAGAAATTAAATGCATTTGAATTAGATCTAATGCAACTAAGGGATATTGCCTAAATTGTTTTGGGTTTATAATAGTGGTTTTGCAACCAAGGTATATTCAGACGAGGTAAAAAATCAGGACTTTTTATCTCGGTTCAAAAAACCCGAAGCAGTAAAGCGAATAAAAAAAATAAAAATTGGGTTTATTGCCACGGTTCTAGTTTGAACCGAGGTCGTAGACCCTTAAAATTAATTAATTAAATGGTCTATTGCCTCGGTTGGATCCAGAACCGAGGTAATATACCCTTTTTTGCCTTAGTGGTTACCAGAACTGCGGTCTAAAGTATATTTTTTTAAAAAAAATTATTGTTTTTGTATTACATAAACCATATGAAAAAATCCCAGAAAAATAAACTAACGCAGAAAACATTGTTTTCTATTTATCAGGATTTTTTTTGTTTCTTTTCAAACTTTAAAAAAATATTTAAAATAGTTACATTTTGAATTTTGAGCTAAAAATTTTTGTGAAGAGATTTCATGATTTTTTGGTTCTTCATACAAATTTTCATTTCACTTCGTTTGAGCATACTCTTAGTTTTACATATACCTATGTTTTGATGTGTATGATGTGTATGATGTATGAAGAACAATCAACCAAACGAAAACTTGAAAAACCTAAAATGAAACTAACCTTGAATGTGAGTTTGGGGCTGAAATGAAACGAAATGAACATCCTAAAGCGTCTATTCGAAGAGCTGAAGAACACCTGTGCACAAAATCAATCGGTCAAAACAAAAGAAAATTATACCTAAGCACTTAATCAACGTAAAATGAATGAAAAAAAGCAAGAAAAGTTGAAAAGGATGGCTGCGAAAATGGAAGAAAGAGAGCAGCGGCGCACACCAAAAACAAAAATGCTTCTGTTTGAAAATGCATTTGGTCGTAAAATTTAACCATAAACAGATGTTATTACCTCGGTTATTTTTTTAACTGATTGCTTCCTTCACTGTTTTCCAATTCATTTACATAGCATTTCATAGTTTTATATTTGAGTTTCCATTTTCTGAAATCTTTTCCCCCAATCCTCCAGTTCTATTAATTTTAACATTACTTTTAAATCACGTGTATATCATTCCTAGTTTCAATAGGGCTTTAGTTTCCCATTTTTCGTTAATGTCCAGTTTTATTAATTTCTATGATTTTTGTTTTCTGTTATTTAAGCAATGTCCACTTTTGCAATTTCCTTCTCTATATAGTTTCAACTCTGCGTTTTAGTTTCAACTTGTATTGTTTGTTCTTTCAATTCAATTTAGTTTTACTTTCGATTTGCATTATAATTTAGTTTCAATGTTTCAGTCTTTCCCAAAATAGAATATTAGATTTTACTGTTTCTTGTTATCTCTGATGTCATTATCTTTAGTTTTTTAGTACAGTTATTTAGTTTATAATATTGTTCTAAAAAGTAGTGCATGGAGTAAAATACAAAATGAAAGAAAATTACAATAACATGTGGGCACTAATAATTGGTAGACTTCAAAGTCCTGAACGCGTATATGGATTAATGGTCAACTAAGTGGCACATGCTGTTTCTTTTGTCGCCTTTTAACAAAAAAACAACCCAACTTGTTTTGTAGTTAATAAAATTAAAGCGATATATATATATATATATATATATATTTATATCCCTATAACTCAACAATATTAGCAAAATAGTTGGTACTTCATCACAAAAAGAATATCTCTATACACCTTTGTTTATTAAGATGGTCGTGCAACGCTGGTGCTCTGTGATGTGTGTTTGGGTTTCAAACAAGATTTGCACGATTAGGGTTCATTGCAATTTTAGGTTTTTGCTAGGTTTCTCGGGGTTTGATTTGTAGGTGGTGATGATTGAAGCTTCATGATGGTGCATCAGTGGAGGATTTGCGATGGAGATGCGAATCATAGTGGTGTTGTTCTCGCTTTGCCCCTTTGTGGCGTTATGCAAACATGAAGGACAAGACGCTCATGCACTGGAGGCTTGCGATCTCTGGACTCGCGGCGACTTAAGGGTTTCTGGGTGGTTACGGAACTTGCTTTGAGTGACGCGATTCTGGGTTTCTTTGACGTGAAGAAGAAAATTCAAATGATAGCTTTGGGTGGTCTCTACTGTGACGGCATTACCGTGACCTGAAGCGAGGCATGGACGCACGTAATGATGGTTGTTGACGGACGTTGGTAGTGGCGCTGTGTGGTGTGATGGTGGTGAGCCAATGGCGGCGAGGTGGCTAACGGCGACGATCATGGTTGGGCAGTGGCAGCGAGATGCTAGTTAGGGTTTAGTTTTGGAGAAGATGACGTTGATGTGGCAGTAGTGATGTGGCAGAGCTACTGGTGGCACAATTTAATTGGATGAGTGGTGAATGCAAGGATTAATGAATGACAACATTTGATGGGTTTGATTTAGGAGGGATGTGTGTAGGAAAATTTAAGGGTGTAATAGAAAATGCTAATTTTTTGGCCTATTTTAAAATAAAGGGGTATACTTTGTAAAAACTGGGGTTGTATAAAATGGAAGGTTCACTACAACAAGCAGCATATTGTTTTCAAGTTGCGTATGAGTAAACCTTTCAACTCCCGTAAGAGAAAAAGATTTGAGTGATTGGCAAATTAATTTTAAAAAAATAATTAAACTCGTTCTTTTTAAAATTTAAAAATCTATTAAGATTTAAGCAAGTGTAAGTCTGCTGAATCTAAGTATGTCTTAAAACAAATTTAAAAAACTCAAAATAACATGTATTTGCTTAGTTAATTAAAAGACAAATCCAATATTATAATCTAATTATGTATATTTATATATATATATATATATATATATATTTATTTATTTGGAAGAGACATAGGCACAAAAGGAAAATAAGTAATGAT
>JAHCHA010013206.1:393265-437382 GCA_027742795.1 Vigna hirtella
TTAATGATGAAAGTTTTCAGTTGCAGTATTTATTATTTTGTGTGTTCTATATCGGTGCTAATCAATTGTTTAAGATACACACTCTTAGCTGTTAAACATGATAACTTCGAATGTTATTCGATGAATTTGATCGGTTAAGAAGTAGATTACGCTGCAGAGAACACAACAGTCGACACCATAAATTTTATGTGTAGAGAAAACTAGTAAATTGGTATTCAACTTAATAGAGAAGTACTAAATACGAAAGGTGTACAGAAAGATGATCATGGTAGTTCAAGTTATCAAATTAATATTACTTTACAAGACACTTTAATATTGTCAAGTTAGTAGTTAAGAAAATACATATGGTTAAAATAACCGTTTCCCAACAAATATTGAATTCTTTTTCAGTAGTACTTGACTTTCATGTAAACTCTAAATAGGTTAGTAAATGTTATGCAATGCTTAAAAATAAGAATGAAAACCTATCTTAATGAATTTGATGTTGAAAAATGTTGTGAGTTTAACTAAAGAACAAATGAGAAACTCTGAAACAATTATAATGAAATAAGCTTATTTCACTATTTTTCCAAGATAAATTCATCATCAGTTATCCACAGATCATTTGTTCAATTGAATATGTTACCCACTAATACAAAAATCCAAGCATACATAAATTTAATGTTCCTAATGGAAAATATGCTTGGATTCTTGTTATAAAGTAATTTGCCTCTAACCTCAAAGGACCCAAATGAGACTATGGGGACCAAAACTCTATTGTTTTGTTTTCCAGGTTGAATTCTCAAAAGGAAAAGAAAGCTCTGTGGTATCCTGGTAATTTTTAAGAGCTTTGAAAATAATTTATGAATGCTAGATATGTTACCCACTAATACAAAAACAGCGTACAACGTCGAATATTTTGGGCCTTTCACGTCGAATTCGAGAATGACGTCATATCAGGAGACGTTAAATTGACGTCGAATTTAAAAAATTTGACGTTAATTTAACGTCGAATTTTGTCAATATACGACGTTAATTTAACGTCGAATTTTGTCAATATATGACGTTAATCAATTTTTTTTAATTAATTATAATCCTTTTTTACAACTCTACGAAACCAGAAAAGTAGAAATATGAACGCTAATATAGGACCAACAACAAATAACAATAATAAACAACAAACAAGTTCAATCAAACAACAAAGAAGTTCAATCAAACAACAACAACAAACAAGTTCAACCAAACAACAACAAACAAAAAAGTTCTTCAAAACGAAAATGGAAACTAACCTTCAAAAGGTGGGTTCACGAAATAAAGTGTTGCCACCAGTGAGAGAGAAATCAAAATGCGCCTATGAAGGACAAGAAATCAAAAATAATCGATGAAAACAAACGAAAATCATACATAAAGTAGTTAATTAACATGCATTTGTATCAAATGAAAGAAAGATTATACATGTGATGGTCGTCAAACTTCGTTCGAGAAAAGTTTGAGCAGAGTAGAGGGTCTCACGCACTAAGATAAAGTGAATGAATTTTCAATCTCCCGCTCAAATTTTTATTGAATTCACTAGCCTTTTGATGTCTAACGCTAAGGCATTCGACGTTTTATATCCTTTTATGTCGAATTATAATTCTAAACGACGTTTAATAATTGCATTTATTTACAAAATTGCCACCGGTCATTTTTAACGTTGGCTATTTAGTGGTTAGACGTTAAACGTGTGATGTTATAAGCTGTTTTTTCACCAATGAGGAGCATTGGTTTTTTGAAGATATTATGATTTTGATGATGCTACAAGATGAAGAACGTGAAGACTTTTGTTGTACTTATTTTAAAATCATTTTGTAGAATTAATTCTATAGGAATTACTTTGTTGATGTAAGAACACTTAGAAGTTTTCCTGTTTAGAGAGTCTTTGCGCAAATATTCGATTATTGGGTGTGATAATCGATTATCATGAGCCTATTTGGAAAAGAGTTGCTCGCGCAAATAATCGATTATTGCTCAGGATAATCGATTATTCAAGTTTGAGTCAGTATTGCCCAAGTCACGCAAATAATCGATTATTCCCCAAGATAATCGATTATCGTTTTTTTGAAAACCCATAACAGACACAAATAATCGATTATCACTTATGACAATCGATTATCACTAGCAGTTGGGAGATGTCTTTTCAGTTTCTGACCCTGCACGAACCTGGGCTTATAAATAGAGATCTTCACAGCTCTTAGAAAGTAACTTTTCATTTTGAGAGTATTAGAGCTGTGTGCCTAAGGGAAGCTCTCTGTGAGTAAAAATGGAATCTATGCCATTTTGAGAATACAGTTTTTCTGGGGAAGTTCTCAAAGTGATAGTGTGCTCTTTCCAAGTTTTTGTGAAAAGGAGAAGCTCGCGCTTTGTGTGTCAAAGGTCGGAGCGGTTCTCTTCAAGTTGGCTGCGTTATCTCTTCCAGTTCGTTTGTCGAAGGAAGGTTCTTCCGTTCGTTTGTCGAACGAAAGGTATTCTCGTTTCTTAATCTTTACTTCATATCTTGTAATTTGTACAAACATTATTTTAGTGAAAAAGGTTAATCACTATTCATAGTGATTAACGACTGGACGTAGAATCTTTTGATTCGAACCAGGATAAAATTTCTGTGTTGATTTTCTAGAACTCTACACTCTTTAAAATTTTAGCATATCAACTATTTCATAAAATATTTCAGAGAAAATTAAAGGAACCATTTTTAAAATTGACGGAACAAGCTCTTTGCTTTAAACAATCCGTATCGTACTCTGTGTTTTAATATTTCCACTACGCAAAATCGATACCGGTTGTTCCAACAATTGGTATCAAAGCTTGCTTTGATAGTTTTTCAAATTTTTCAAAAATGGGCGGTCATAACAAAATGTATGCTGAGGGTGCTTCTATTGATAGACCTCCTTTGCTTACGGGGGAAAATTATGTTTTTTGGAAAATAAGAATGCAAATATTTTTAGAGTCAATTGACAAGGGTATTTGGGAAGCTGTTTTGAATGGACCAATTGTTCCCACTATTTTTGTAAATGATATGCAGGTAGAAAAATCATTTTTATAGTCGACTATGGATGAAAACAGAATGGCACAATATGATGTTAGGCCTAGGAATATAATTTTATCTGCACTAATCCTTGATGATTTCTTCAAAGTTTCTTTTTAAGAAAGTGCTTAGGAAATGTGGGAATTCTTAAGAGTTAGTCATGATAAAGTCATAGATGTGGTTAAGTTGACGTTGTCTGATTCAGGCTCTACATCAAAGTCCTCAAGCTTAAGCGATACAGATGACCAAGAAAATCTATGCTTAATGGCCAACAATAAATCATTTGGAAGCCAACACTCGAAGAAAAAGAAGGACAATCAAGGCTCCTCAACAAGCTTCAAATATTATAGAGGTGGTGAAAGAGGCCATATAAAAGTCGATTGTTCAAAAAACAAGAGAAATGAAGAAAGAAAGGAAAAGAAAAGTCACAAAAAGAAGAAGGTCTACATTGCTTGGAATGATAATGACTCAAGTAGTTCAAGTGATTCTGATGAAGAAGCAAACTTGTGTTTGACGGTAAATACTGATGATACTGCAAGCCAAGTAAGTTGTTCTAATTCTGAAACTAGTGAATTTGATTTGCAAAAAGCTTTTCTTGAATTACTTGATGAATCTGAAAAATTGAATGCTGCTCATAAAAATTTCAAAAATGAATTTAAAGAATTATGAATTAAATATGAGAAGACATTAGATGAGGAAGTAATTTTTAGAAATAAAATCTGCAATTTAGAAATGAAAGAGTCTACAAATATTGAACATCGTGTTGATATTGATATTCTTGAAAATCTTCTTGAAGTGGCAACTACAAATAATAATGTTGAAATGCCTATACTTGTTAAAAAGGTTTATAAAAATAAAAGTGTTCTTAAAAGTAAGAACCAAATTAAAAGAACCCGTAGGGTATGGGTTGAAATAGGATCTGTCTGTTATAGAAATTCAAATGTTGTCACATGTTTTTACTATATGAAAAAGAGACACACTTCTAACAAATGTAGAATAAAAGATTTTAATGTTCCTAATGGAAAATATGCTTGGATTCTTGTTATAAAGTAATTTGCCTCTAACCTCAAAGGACCCAAATGAGACTATGGGGACCAAAACTCTATTGTTTTGTTTTGCAGGTTGAATTCTCAAAAGGAAAAGAAAGCTCTGTGGTATCCTGGTAATTTTTAAGAGCTTTGAAAATAATTTATGAATGCTAGATGTGTCTTAGGTAGAAAATTTGGCCTAAATTTGTGTTTTTCGGAAATTAACGTAAATAATCGCTTACCAAGAGTAATAATCGATTATCTCGGTCTCAAAATATGAATTTTGACAATTTGGTTCGCAAATAATTGATTACTTGGTGTAATAATCGATTATCTTAAGTTAAAACGTAAAAAAAAACCATTTTTTTAAAATTGTTTTGGAATCTGTTTTTGATTTTAAGGGGAAACATTACTTTTAGGGGAGTAATTTTTAATGAATTAAAAGGACCTAATTTTTTTTTATTTAATTAATTTAGGGAGAGCATCAAGATTAGATGATCTTTTGAATATGATTAAAAAAAAAGGGAGAAATTTTTTGATTGACATCTTCAACCTCCTGATTATCCTCCAACCCCTCCTTTCCAAGTCTTAATTGCATTTCTTGATTAGAGTTTAATTTCCATTTTGTAATTCATGATGTATTTTACTCTTTCATGTTATGAAAATTTAAATTTTATTCTGTTTTGAAAGAAATGAACCTATTCTTTTGTTGAGGGGGAGAACCATTTGAGGGGGAATTTTTATTAACGATCTTTTTGCTTATGATAAAAAGGGGGAGAAATTTTTATTGACATCTTATCTCATAATCTTTTGATAAATGGTACCTATTTAAGGGGTGATAATGGTTGAAATACCGTTATTTTTATACTTAATTTTGATATTAAAAACACCTTTTACGACTTAGAAAGTAGCTTGAAATCATGTTTTTGTTTAAGTTTTGAGAATAAGAGAGTTGAAGGTGGTATTATTGGTTTTATGCTTGGTTTTCCTTGTTTTGACAGGAATTAAGTAGAATTGGATGAAGAAGTTGAAGTAGCAAGGAGTTGGAGTCAGGAAAGGCTAGAAAAGTAGCACATAGAAGAATCGCAGATAGCGTTGAGCGTCATTTTGGGGCACTGAGCGCCACCGCCGAGCGCCACTGCTCAGCGCCAAGTTCTTATGTCTCACGCCTGAGCGTCACCGTTAAGCGTCAGTTTAGTGCCGCAACCACCGATGGGCTCCCTTTTAGGGTGCTAAGTGCAGACGACGTGTTGGACCTGTTTTCTGTTATTTTTATGAACTATTTAAGGTTTGGACGACCTAGAGACTAAATCTTTTGGCAGAAAGAGCCGCAGAAACACTCCTTTTATCTCTTGGAGGAAGATTTTGGATGCGGAAGCTCCAATCTTCAACTTTTAGGGTTTTATCTTTCATTCTTTTCCATATTTTCATATAGTTTCACTATGTCTATGGTGAACTAAACCTCCATTGTTGTTGGGGAAACGATGTAATCCTTTGAAACTCTCATGTATTGAATTGATTTATATTATAAATGCTTTACTTCATTAATTGTTAGGGTTTTTCCTCTACACTCTATGCATGCTTTGTTTAACTCATTCAATTGCATGATTACTGATGTTGTCGATATGGAAACATATGGGGAAATGTAGAACTGGGGAAATTCTCCCAAAAGAAATATTACCTAGACATAGGGATAAGAGGGTTGGTTGCCTTTAAGCTTCTGTGCGAATGTAATGCATAATTAATTATTGGGGATACAAGACATTGTGATCTAGTAATTAAGAGTAGGCTTTCTTCACCGAGACATCGAGTTTAAGGTAAATTAGAAAGTGACATTAACATTAATGAAGAAGATGAATTCATAAATACATGAGAGTGGATAGGACAAGTCGTAAACCCCAACAACATAATCATTCCATATTTTATACACCAATCACCTGTGCATTCTTCAAGTCAATTGATCAACATTTGCACTCATATTTATTTTCTGCATTATAAACACCATGATTTTGTTTACAAGTCTTAATTAATCAAGAAACCACATGAATGTCTAGGCCGTGAGTCTCTTGGGAAACGATACTTGGTCTTACCATTTATTATTACTTGATACGATTCGGTACACTTGCCGGAGTCTTAACAAGTTTTTTGCACCGTTGTCGGGGACTCGTGGTTTAACTATTCTATTCGTGTGATTATTGATTAGCTTTGACTTGATTTTTTTATTTTAGTGTATTTTTGTTTTGTTTTGTTTTAAAAGTGCTTTTTAGGGTCCTATTTTCTTGTGTATGCAGGGTATAATTCGAACTAGAAGCAAGAAAACCTCGGAACCTCTTCTTGAATGATTGGACGATAGTAGAACGAGAAGGAGAATCCGAACATCTGGAGAATTATTTCCTTCTCTGGTGACACTTTTACAACCCTCACCACAAGAATTTGACTAGAGTACTAAAGAGATGGCTGGAGAAAATAATGGCAGACACACTCTGGCGGATTTCATCACTGTTGTTGGCCCTCATCAATTTAACAACATTGCAAGGTCGATGATCAATGCTACAAATATGGAGGTGAAACCGACGTTGATACAATTGGTGAAGAGCAACCAATTTAATGGATTGTCTCATGAAAGTCCATATGAACATTTGACCACATTCAACGAAATTTTCAACACTGTAAAGATCAATGGTATGCCGGATGATGCTACAAAGCTTAGTTTGTTTCCTTTCTCATTGGGAGGCAATGCTAAGCTATGGTTGAATTCTTTCCCAGAGGATAGCTTTACTGAATGGGAAGCTGTGGTTTCAAAGTTTCTGAACAATTACTTCCCACAGTCAAAAATCAACAAGGATAAGCAAGAAATTTCTTCTTTCAGGCAAGACATGGAGGAAACGTTAGGTTAAACATGGGATAGATACAAGAGTTTGCTCAGGAAGACGCCTACGCATGGCTTTGATGAAGCAATAATAGTCATTCTTTTCCTTGGCAAATTTGATACGCTGTCATTGAAGCTATCAAATTAATACTACTTTTCAAGGCAACTTCAGTATTGCCAAGTAGTATTCAAGAAGATAGATAGGGCTAAAGTAACCCTGAGTCGTTTCCCAACGAACACGGAATTGCTTTTGAATATCTGACTCTTACGAATGCTATGCAATGCTTATGGATAAAAGTAATGATTGGAGAATGTTTAAAGAACAAATAAGAAACTTAAAAACAGTTACGATGAAATAGGCTAATTCCACTACTTTTCCAAGATAGATTCATCATCGGTTATTCACGGATAATTCTTCAATTGATCATTGTTTAAGTTTCAAATTAATTAAAGTACATTCTTAATTAATTCGAGGGCGATCATGCATTTAACCAAAGTAAATTCTCAATCAAATGCAAAACCTTTCTAGATTATTCACAATAAATTCAACCAAAGTACATTCTCAATCAAATTTTATTGTGTTTAATCATGTCTATTCTTAAATCTCCTAACCAAATTAAAAGCTAATCAATCAAAGTACATTCTCAATTGATAGTAAAAACCATTTAATCATATAAAAGTTCCTAAATTAAATCAAAGTAGATTCTCAATTTAAACCTAGAAACCCTGAAACTTATATAATCAATATGCATGTAGATTCAAACACATTATGATGCAAAAATCTTTGCTTTTAACAAGATAGAGAGATGAAAGACATAGAGAGAACAACTTAAATCAATAATCAAAGTAAACAATTGCATTAACTGAACGTAACCTCAGAATCCGTCATGGAATTACAGCAGAATAGCCCTAGATGCTTAGCTCTCCATGAATGGAGTTGAATACAAGATGAAAGAAAAGTGAGAGAAGTATGAGAGAATGAATGAATTAAGTGAAGTCCCTTTTTCTGCCTCCCTTGGGTCTCTTTATATAGTCTTGATTGGGCTTGGACTCTGAATAGTTTGTTGATAAGATATTTTCTGTTGATATATTATATCTTTCAAATATTCATTAGATTAAATCAGTTTTAAAGAATATTTGACAGATATTAACTCAATTATCTTATATCCTATATCTTCCAAATAACTAAAAGATTTAGATAATGATAAAATTATTTGGAAGATATTTTCTGTTGATATTCCCAAATTAAATTCAACAACTGAATTTTATATTTTAGATTTTCAAACTTTCCAAAATTGCACAAATATCCTGAAATTTCATCTATCTGCACTTTAGCCCCTTCTGAATTTTCCAAATAAAATCTGATTTTGGGCCTTGAATTGCTATTTGGACCAATAAAACTTATATTCTCAGCTGCACAAATAAACATTAGAACATCCAAGAATAATTTATGCACTAAAACTCACTTTTTACGTCTCTTTATTTCCCAAACCCAACAATTCTAATCATCACAAATTCACTTAAAATCAACCATTTAAGCACAATTATCCCATCAAAAATTTGAATTTTAAAGCATAAATGTGGGCATAAATATGCACTCATCAAAGGTCTAGCTTCACAAACGAAATTGATGCTAGATGCCTCAATTGGAGGTAATATTAAGTGTAAGACTCCAGAGGAAGCTTTTGAATTGATTGACAACATGGCTACTAATGATAAAGAGATGCATAGTGAAAGACGAGCTCCACCTCAATAGAAGGGAGTTCTATAATTACAATCTCAAGATGCCTTGCTTGCACAAAATAAAATTATCACTCAATAGTTGGAAGAAGTGACAAAGAAACTTTCTCTATTGCCACAAGAGATACAGAATGTTTCACTGGTTCAGTGGCAACAACAATGATGGGAGCAACAACCTACTCCATCTGAGAAGACCACGAAGCTTGAGGAAACCTTCCAGCAATTCATGAAAATGAGCTTATCTTATTATAAGAATATGGAGGTTGCATTTAAAAGTATGAAGATACACATTGGGCAATTGGTCAACAAGATGGAGGGTTGTGAGAGGAATGCAAAAAGTAATGTTAGGGAAGAGTGTAAGACCATTGTTACTAGAAGTGGCAAAGTGTTAGATGAGAGAAAAATAGAGAGAAAAGAGAAAGAAAATGTGAGTGAGAAAGAAGTAATTGAGCGAAAAGAGAGAACTGAGGGAGAAAAAAAAGAAAGAAGAGGTAGATGAGAGAAAAAAAGAAAAAGATGTTGAAAAATCCCTTCCTTATCCAAAGACTTATTCAAGGAAGGAGAAATAAAAACAACTTGAGCGGTTCATGGAGATTTTTAAGAAACTGGAGATCACCATACCTTTCTCTAAAGCATTGCAACAAATGCCTTCGCATGCAAAGTTTTTGAAGGAGCTCCTCACGAAGAAAAGAAAATACATTGAAAAGGAGACCATTGAAGTGTAAGGTAATTGCACTGCAATCATACAAAAATTATTACCTCCTAAGTTTAAAGATCCAGGAAGCTTCACCATTCCATGTACCATAGGAGAGTTGGAAGTTGGAAGAGCATTGATTGATTTGGGAGCTAGCATTAATTTAATGTCTCTCTCGATGTTCAAAAGAATTGAAGGTTTGGAACTCAAACCTACCAGAATGGTGCTCCAATTGGCGGACAGGTCTCTAAAATACGCGTATGGGGTGGTTGAAGATGTTCTGGTGAAGGTGGACAAATTTGTATTTCTAGTGGATTTTGTCATAATGGAGATGGAGGAGAATGGAGATGTGCCTCTCATTCTGGGGAGACCATTTATGAAGACTGCTAGAGTTTTAATTGATGAGGAGAATGGTAAGCTTAAAGTAAGAGTGCAAGATGAAGAAGTGAATTTTGATGTATTCAAAGCCATGACACACCCTAAGGATGATAAAGCATGTTTCCAATTTGATATGCTTGATGAAGTTTATATGGTGCAAGAGAAGATGGTGCTTTGTTCTTCTACGTTAGAAAAAACTCTCATTGATGCATGTGAAGATTTGAATTAAGAGGAAGAGAAATTAATTGATGAGTGTATGACGGATTTGGAGGCGTTAAAGGAAATCCCAGTGGATGAGGCTAATTTTGAGAAGATTGATACCAAAGAAGAAGTCAAAGAAAAGAAGTTGGCATTAAAGATGTTACCATCATATTTGAAGTATGTTTTCTTAGAAGAAGATGGAACGAAACCAATCATCATTAGTAATTCTTTGCTTCCTGAAGAAGAAGAAAAGTTGGTCGAAATATTGAAAGCCAACAAAGAAGCTATTGGATGGTCAATCTCGGATCTCAAAGGTATAAGCCTAACTTACTGCATGGATAAAATATTTATGGAGGATGAATATAGACCAGTTGCTCAACCACAGAGAAGGTTAAATCCTATGATGAAGGAGGTGCTTAGAAAATAAGTATTGAAGCTTTTGGAAGCTGACATTATATATCCAATCTTTGACAGTGAATGGGTGAGTCCAGTATAGGTAGTGTCAAAGAAAGGTGGGATGACAGTAATTTATAATGAGAAGAATGAGCTCATTCCTACTAGGACAATTACTGGATGAAGGATGTGCATTGATTATAGGAAGTTAAATAAGGCCACTAGGAAGGATCATTTTCCCCTTCCTTTTATGGATCAGATGTTGGAAAGATTGGTAGGTCAGGCTTTTTATTGCTTTCTAGATGGATATTCTATACAACCAAATTGTGGTAGATCCAAAAGACCAGGAGAAGACGACATTCACGTGTCCATTTAGTGTATTCGCTTACAGAAAGATGCCATTTGGGTTATGTAACGCTCCAGCTATGTTTCAAAGGTGTATGCAGGCAATTTTCGCGGATCACATACAAAAGTGTATTGAAGTCTTCATGGATGATTTTTCGGTGTTTGGAGATTCTTTCCAAAGGTGTTTGGCGAATCTGGATATTGTCCTTAAGAGATGTGTTCAAACAAATCTTGTGCTTAATTGGGAGAAATGCCATTTTATGGTAATAGAAGGAATTGTGTTGGGTCACAAGATTTCTGCTAGGGGGATTGAAGTGGATAAAGCCAAAGTGGAGGTCATTGAGAAACTTCCACCACCAACATACATAAAGGGAATTAGAAGTTTTTTAGGCCATGTTAGGTTTTATAGAAGATTTATTAAAGACTTCTCTAAGATTTCTAAACCATTGAGTAATTTGCTTGTTAAAGACGTACCATTTGTATGAATGAAGAATGTTTAAAAGCTTTTGACATCTTGAAAAGAAAATTGGTTTTGGCCCCAGTGATTGTAGCTCCAAATTGGAATCGAAATTTTGAACTAATGTGTGATGCCAGTGATTATGCAATAGGTGTTGTGTTTGGTCAAAGAAAAGAGAAGGTATTTCACACTATCTATTATGCTAGCAAAGTTTTGAATGATACCCAGTTAAATTATGCCACTACTAAGAAGGAATTTCTGGCTATAGTTTACGCCTTGGAGAAATTTAGACCTTACCTTATTGGGTTTAAGGTGATCATTTACATGGATCACGCGGCTATAAAGTATTTGTTAATAAAGCCGGATTCTAAGCCACATTTGATTTGATGGGTGCTTTTATTACAAGAATTTGATGTGGAAATCCGTGACAAGAAGGGGAGTGAAAATTTGATTGCTGATCACCTATCTCAGTTAGTTAATAGTGAGTTTACAAGTAAGGAAAAATAAATCTGGGAGTCTTTTTCATATGAGACACTATTGTATATTCAACAAAGGCAATGGTTTGCTGATATGGCTAATTTTATAGCTGCATGAGTAATTTCGGAAGACTTGAATTGGAAACCGAGGAAGAAGTTTTTGCATGATGCAAAACAGTTTATTTGGGATGATCCTTACTTGTTCAAAATTGGAGCAGATAATCTTCTAAGGCGGTGTGTGACAAATGAAGAAGCAGAAGGAATTCTCTGGCGCTGTCATGATTCACCTTATGGGGGACATTTTAAAGGAGAAAGAACAATAGCAAAAGTTCTCCGGTTAGGATTTTATTGGCCTACCCTGTTTAAAGATGCTCATAATCATGTTAGAAATTGTGATAAATGTCAAAGGACTGAGGCTATTTCAAGACGTCATGAGATGTCATTACAAGGCATTTTAGAGGTTGAAGTCTTTGATTGCTGGGGTATTGATTTTGTGGGACCCTTTCCACCATCTTTCAACAATGAATACGTATTGGTGGCGGTGGATTATGTGAGTAAATGGGTGGAAGCCCTAGCTTGTCGCAAGAATGATGTTAGCACTGTAATTAAATTTCGAAGAGGCAAATTTTCTCACGCTTTGGAACTCCAATAGTACTTATTAGTGATAGAGGATCTCAATTTAGCAACTTTCAGCTTGTAAAAGTACTCAAACATTATGGTGTGAGGCATAAGGTGGTTGCACCTTATCATCCACAAACAACTGGGCAAGCTGAGGTGTCTAATAGGGAGATAAAGAGGATCTTGGAGAAAACAGTTGCTTCATCAAGAAAAGGACTCGTCACAGAAATTGGATGATGCTCTCTGGGCATATAGGACGACAATGAAGACATATAAGGGTTTATCACCTTTTCAGTTAGTCTATGGGAAAACATGTCATCTTCTAGTGGAGATAGAGCATAAAGCTTTGTGGGCTCTAAAATTTTTGAATTTTGATCCCTATGATATTCAAAATAAACGTAGAAGGCAGAATCGGAGCTTGAAGAGATGTGGTTTCATGCATATGATTCATCCATGAATTATAAAGAAAAGGTAAAATTCTATCATGACAAGAAGCTGATAAAAAAGGGTTTTTAATCCAGGGCAGCAAGTGTTATTGTTCAATTCACGTTTGAAGCTGCTTCCTGGGAAGTTGAAGTCAAAATGGTCAAGACCATTCATAGTAAAGGATGTGCATCCCCATGGAGAAATTGAATTGGTAGATCTAGCTGCTAGTGATCCATAGAGAAGTTGGGTAGTGAATGGTCAACGTCTCAAGCACTATTTGGGAGGAGAAGTGGAACGCCTTTCCATAGTTATGAAGTTGGTTGATCCATGAGCTTATTGGGTCAAGCTAGTGACGTTAAAGAAGCGCTTATTGGGAGGTAATCCAATTTTCTAAACTTGTCTTTTTATTTTGTGAACTTTATTTTGCTTCTATTTTTAGAATTGGTGTTGATGTACTCAGTTTGAGACTTATATCTGATGCGATGGTTTGATATTGATTTGCGTGTGATGAGTATTGCTTGATGATGCTTTGATATTGATTGATGTTGAGATGTTGCACAAGATGCTGATATACAGGTGGTTGTTCACAAATTGTGTGAACAGATGCATGATGTTATGATTGCGATTATGATGCTAAGTAGGATGTGTATTTGGTGTATGTGGAACATTGAATTAGCTTATATGTGAGGTTTTGAACTCCAGAGTATTTGTTGTGAATGATTGCTATTCTTTTGAAAGCATGAATGATTTTGCCCAGGTTTCTATGATTGAACTACTTGCTTGCTTGTGTCATATGATCAAGGCCATTTTTGATTACCCATTTTCTTAGCCAATGTATGATTTTAGCCCAAATGAAAGAGAGCATGAAGTGTTCTACCCTTTTTGAACCTTAAGCCTTAAACAGATTATAAAAATCCTTTGTGAAAATCTTTACCTTGAGTTAAGTTGAGAATCATGGTGTGGTATTGATAAAGGTTCAAGTTTGGGGTTGATTGGGAGAATTGAAAAAGAAAGTAATGAAAAACATTGAGCTAAGTATTGAGCAAGTATGAAAAAGAGAAAAGAAAATAGAATGCAAAGAAAGAAAAACTCAATGCAAAAAGGGGAAAGTTGGGAATGAGTGAGATTGGTTTGTCTAAAGAGAGATTGTATTTGAATGATAAATTTATGAATGACTCTCTTAACTCAAGGATTTTGTGATCTTGAAAAACCAATTTTTCTTCTTAGCCCAACCACGTTACAAGCCATGGAAAGTCCTTGTGATGATACTTGTCTGTGAGTATCTTTGATTATGGTAAATGAAAGACAATTTTGTTCTATGTGACATTGGGATATGTTTGATTGTGGTAAATGAAGGAGTGACCTCTATATACACCTATGTGATTGAGTGAAACACTTTGTCTGGTAAGGAATAGTTCCATGAATAGATGATTACATCTATGCTTAGTTAATTGATTATTCATGAGAATAGAATCTGTTGGATATTATGTGATTATGTGAACACCATGATGATTGATTTTAATCAAGGCATGTGTACATCTTGACTGAATTCTGTTTGATGAGTTGATTTGAGTAAGTACTTGTCTTGGAAGAAAGAGTTTTTGAATGTGTTGAACCATTGTATTGATTGGTGGAAGACTGAGTTGTATCTTGTTTGCTTGAGGATAAACAAAGTTCTAAGTTTGGGGTTGTGATAACGGTTGAAATACCGTTATTATTATACATAATTTTGATATTAAAAACACCCTTTATGACTTAGAAACTAGCTTGAAATCATGCTTTTGCTTAAGTTGTGAGAATAAGAGAGTTGAAGGTGGTATTATTGGTTTTATGCTTGGTTTTCCTTGTTTTGACAGGAATTAAAATGAATTGGATGAAGAAGTTGAAGTAGCAAGGAGTTGGAGTTAGGAAAGGCTGGAAAAGTAGCACATAGAAGAATCGCAGATAGCGCTAAGCGTCATTTTGGGGCATTGAGCGCCAATTTCTTCTGTCTCACACCAAACGCCACCGTTGAGCCCTAAGTTCTTCTGTCTCATGCTTGACCGCCACCGTTGAGCGTTAGTTTAGTGTCGCAACCACCGTTGGGCGCCCTTTTGGGGCACTGAGCGCCGACGATGTGGGCTTGGACCTATTTTCTATTATTTTTATGAACTATTTAAGGTTTTGGACGACCTAGAGACTTGATCTTTTGACAGAAAGAGGTGCATAAACACTCCTTTCATCTCTCGGAGGTAGATTTTGGATGCAGAAGCTCTGATCTTCAACTTTTAGGATTTTATCTTTCATTCGTTTCCATATTTTCGTCTAGTTTCACCATGTCTATGGTGAACTAAACCTCCATTGTTGTTGGGAAAACGATGTAGTCCTTTGAAACTCTCATGTATTGAATTGATTTATATTATAAATGCTTTACTTCATTAATTGTTAGGGTTTTTCCTTACGCTCTGTGCATGATTTGTTTAACTCATTCAATTGCATGATTATTGATGTTGTCGATATGGAAACATATGGGGAAATTCTCCCAAAAGCAATATAACCTAGACATAGGGATAGGAGGGTTGGTTGCCTTTAAGCTTCTGTGCGAATGTAATGCATAATTAATTGTTGGGGATACAAGACATTATGATCTAGTAATTAAGAGTAAGCTTTCTTCACCGAGACATCGGGTTTAAGGTAAATTAGAAAGTGACATTAACATTAATGAAGAAGATGAATTCATAAATACATGAAAGTGGATAGGATAAGTCGGAAACCTCAACAACATAATCATTCCATATTTTATACACCAATCACTTGTGCATTCTTCAAGTCAATTGATCAACACTCGCATTCATATTTATTTTCTGGATTATAAACACCATGATTTTGTTTACAATTCTTAATTTATCAAGAAACCACATGAATGTCTAGGTCGTGAGTATCTTGGGAAACAATATTTGGTCTTACCATTTATTATTACTTGATACGATTCAGTACACTTGCCGGACTCTTTTCCCCTTATAATATTTGAATTGCATTTGGTACTCAACAATTTTATAATATTTGAATTGGATTCTTTTGTTGAGGGGGAACAACACTTGAGGGGGAAATTTTATTTACTTTTTGCTTATGATCAAAAAGAGGGATAAAACTTCTAAACTAGTGCAGTTATTACTAACATGTTGTATGTTTGTAAGTCTGAAATTTGTGCAGATATTTAGAAATGCTTTTAAGTAAGAGACTTTTTATCATCATCAAAAAGGGGGAGATTGTTACCAATAAGGAGCATTGGTGTTTTGAAGATATTATGGTTTTGATGATGCTACAAGATGAAGAACGTGAATACTTTTGTTGTACTTATTTTAAAAGCATTTTGTAGAATTAATTGTATAGGAATTAGTTTGTTGATGTAAGAACACTTAGAAGTTTTCCTGTTTAGAGAGTCTTTGCGCAGATAACCGATTATTGGGTGTGATAATCGATTATCATGAGCCTGTTTTGAAAATAATCGTTTATTGCTTAGGATAATCAATTATTCCAGTTTGAGTTAGTATTAAGTCGCGCAAATAATCGATTATTCCCTAGGATAATCGATTATGACTTTTTTGAAAACTCCATAACGGACACAAATAATCGATTATCACTTATGATAATCGATTATCATTGGCAGTTGGGAGATGTCTTTTCTGTTTCTGACCCTGCACGAACCTGGGCTTATAAATAGAGGTCTTCACAGCTCTTAGAAAGTAACTTTTCCTTTTGAGAGTATTAGAGACATAGAAAAAGGAGAACTCGAGTCAATAGTCAATAAACAAATACATTTAATTCAACTTAACCTGAAATTTTAATTGAGTAGAATACATGGTAAAATAAAAGTGAGAGGAGTGGTGGATGATTGCTTCCAATGGAGGAGTCTGAGTGAATGAATGAGTTGTGATTTCTACCTCTATTGTGTCTCTTTATATAGGCTTGATTGAGATTGAAATTTAAATATTATGTTGATTAGATCTTTTATCTTAAATCTTCCAAATATTCAACAGATTTAATCAATTTCTTATAATTATTAAATTAATTATCTTTAAAATATCAACTGAATTGTCTATAAAATTCCTATTACGTCTTTCTTAAATTTCCAAAATTATAGAAAAACCCTTGAAAGTTTCTTTATTTACACTTTAAAGCCTTTTTTCTTTTCTAAAATTGCTCATTACACCCTATTTGACCATCTTGATCAGAGTTGACTTAGATGAGTCTGTCCACTGCCACGTTTAGCCCCCTTTTCACCCAAATTAGGGTTTCAAATTTGGAATTGAACCAAGGCAAGGATGCTTCGGGGTGGCAGTTGGAAATTCTTCCCTTTGGTGGTGCGTTGGAGGTTCTCTCGCGATGATAGGGTTTCGCCACTTCTCCTCCGTGGCGCTGTTGGTGATTCATGGTCATGGCGAAAAGAAGTTAATGAAGGTGCAAATGGGCTTTGCGATTCTCGTGTTTGGTGGTTTAAGGTTCTCTCATGTTCCCGATTTTTGGGTTGGTGATGATTTTCTATGTTTCAGGTTAATAGACGAGGACGAACATGGTAGCGGCAGCATGATTGCGTTGCCTACATGTTCTCTGGTTCTGTTTTTGCAAGTGTGATGAAGAAGATGGTCGTGCTCTGTGATGTGTGTTTGGGTTTCAAACAAGATTTGCGCGATTAGGGTTCATTGCAATTCTAGGTTTTTGCTAGGTTTCTCGGGGTTTGATTTGTAGGTGGTGATGATTGAAGCTTCATGATGGTGCATCAATGGAGGATTTACGATGGAGATGCGAATCATAGTGGTGTTGTTCTTGCTTTGCCCCTTTGTGGCGTTATGCAAACATGAAGGACAAGACGCTCATGCATTGGAGGCTTGCGGTCTCTGGACTCGCGACGACTTGAGGGTTTCTCTAGGTGGTTACGGAACTTTCTTTGAGTGACGCGATTCTGGGTTTCTTTGACGTGAAGAAGAAAATTCAAATGGTGGCTTTAGGTGGTCTCTACGGTGACGACATTACCGGTGACCTGAAGCAAGGCATGGACGCACGTAATGATGGTTGTTGACGGACGTTGGTAGTGGCGCTGTATGGTGTGATGGTGGTGAGCCAATGGCGGCGAGGTGGCTGATGGCGACGATCATGGTTGGGCAGTGGCAGCAAGATGCTAGTTAGGGTTTAGTTTTGGAGAAGATGATGTTGACGTGGAAGTAGTGATGTGGCAGAGCTACTGGGGGCACAATTTAATTAGATGAGTGGTGAATGCAAGGATTAATGAATGACAACATTTGATGGGTTTGATTTAGGAGGGATGTGTGTAGGAAAATTTAGGGGTGTAATAGAAAATGTTAATTTTTTGGCCTATTTTAAAATAAAGGGGTATACTTTGTAAAAGCTGGGGTTGTATAAAATGGAAGGTTGACTACAACAAGCAGCATATTGTTTTCAAGTTGCGTATGAGTAAACCTTTCAACTCCCGTAAAAAGAGATTTGAGTGATTGGCAAATTAATTTTAAAAAAATAACTAATTAAATTCGTTCTTTTTAAAATTTAAAAATCTATTAAGATTTAAGCTTGTTGTTAACAAGATCTAAATTTAAGTACGTTAGTTCGCAACAGGCTTAAAAGTTTAAGTCTGCTGAATCTGTCTTAAAACAAACCTAAAAAACTCAAAATAACATGTATTTGCTTAGTTAATTAAAAGACAAATCCAATATTATAATCTAATATTATGTATATTTATATATATATTTATTTGGAAGAGACATAGGCACAAAAGGAAAATAAGTAATGATTCAAAAGTTGAATATTATATGTAGTTATCGAAAAAATATATATGGATTTGAAAATAAATATGGTCAATGGGAATTAGTGGTGATGCCCAGTCATGCCTGTTGATTGGACCATGAATCCCAAGAATTAGATGCAGTACAGAGAGAGAGACTGGTTCCATATATTTGACGACTTCAAACAGTCCTACGTATGTTTTACTTTTGTTCTATCAGTCTCTACCTCTTTCCTATAAATTCCCATTTCCATCAAACCAATATCATAACCTTCTCTTCTGCATCACCACAAAACATAATCCATTCTAATGAGTCTTCCTCCTCCTTCCTCCATGGAACCATCCAACAACACCATGCAAATTTCTATAACCATCACCCAAAGGAGAGGGATTAATGTTCTACAACCCAAAACAAAACTCAGCGGAGGAAGATCACCTCATCCACAAACATCTCAAACCACAACACCCAAAAACACACCCAATCATATGCTATCAAAATCAAATTACAAAGGAGACACAGGAAAAGGCCCTAAAACAACGTAACTGCCACCACGCTACCAATTCTTGTTTTTTTTTTTTTTCTTTCTTCCCAACAAATCTTCTTCTTTCCTCTTTATCTCATAATCTGTAATCATGCAGTTAATGATGAAAGTTTTCAGTTGCAGTATTTATTATTTTGTGTGTTCTATATCAGTGCTAATCAATTGTTTAAGATACACACTCTTAGCTGTTAAACTTGATAACTTCGAATGTTATGATAAATTTGATCGGTTATAAGAAGTAGATTACGCTGCAGAGAACATGATATGTAGGTTAAAACCAATGAGTCATAAATGCAGTGAAGAACTGGAGTAGGCTCTTTCATAATGGAACTCTGATGCTATTAAACGTGTGAACTGGAAAAGTTTATTTAATATAATAAGTGTATTGGCAAGGCTAAAATAAAAAAAATTATAGGCAATTAGAACTTTTAATCATTAACAAGCGGTGCAAGTTAATGAATTTAACTCTTTAGGAAGTGCACTAACCAGATGGTTAAACAACCATCTTCATGATTCTTCTATAGTTCATGTATTTTATGCACAATAACTTTTATTTTGATGCTTAAGCCAGACTCAATTACCGGATTTCGTTTGTGTACTTCTGTTATATCATTTTTCCAGTTTCCTCCTCAATTCAGAAGCCTGAACTTAAATCCTCTTCAGCTCCTTCTTTCTAGCTTTGCTTCCTCTTTTTTTGTATTAATTATTTTTAATTAATTATTTGTGTATTCTCCCCGTTCCACAAGAATCCTCATTTTTCTTATTTAGAGAACTTCGTGTTATCTCCTCCATAAAAGCAGGCCTTTCTCACTCAAATCATTCCATCTCCTTAGTTCCTCTACTGTTGCATTCTTCGGGATTATCTAGTATCTCAAACGCTCTTGGTATCCATCTCATACACCGTCTAATTGAGTTTAACTCACTCACTACTACAGAAAAAGTGCATAACCGTAAAATTTAGTCATAAACCATATAATAGTAGTCATAAACCATATAATAACGCTTTTTAAGTGTTATCTATGTGAGCACTCTAACATCCCAAAATATAGTCATAAACCATATAATATTAGTCATAAAAATAATAAGATAGAACAGTTAGAGACTAGTAAATAAAGTATTAATCTTTATAGTCATCCAAAATAACCATAAAATTTAAAACTTTATATACACAACAGGATACTCAAAACTATCTACACAGGTAAACTAAAACTAACTACTCGACAGCATCTCCTCCGTCCAACGCCTGCTCCAGAGGCACCTCATCTCTCTCTGCTCACACCCATCGGATGATCATTGCATAAGAAAGAATACCAACACATACAAAACACAAGCACACAACAGGGTAAGCTAGTTTAAACAAAGATTAATCATATGTTCATTAACTAAGTTTCATACAATCGTACTTATTCATTCACATCACATAAACTCTTCATACATCACACTACACTAACTTTGACTGTCCGGACGTAGAATGATTGTCGAGCTATGGCGGGTCGTGCACTTGTGGTGGCTTCTACTGCTTTGCAAAGCCATTGCAATTGGTTTTCACCTTACCACACTCACGATTAGTTTGTATCACGCCTTGGAGCATACTGGAAGTCATCAAGACTAAGACCTCCTGCTACTCCTCACGACATGGATCAATCCTCTCTACTTGAGAATAAAAGACCATTGGAGTTTCAGGATAACTCCCAAGACTGAGCTCCTGCATTCATTCTAAACATACTTGAATCTCAACAAGAGAATTCACTTTGGATCACAACATAGGGCACCACCATGTAACCTCTCCGTGAGGATCATGGAATTACATCCATCAACCATACTTTGAAATCACATACTTTCACTTTATAACATAACTCGTGACAATAACCAATTATGTAATGTAAGACAAACTTAAACATACTTCATATTGCACTCAACAATTCATTTAAATCAACTTAAGACTAAAAGAAAAGAGTGAACTAAACCTGAATCATTCGCACAGCGCACACATTCGCAGAGCGAATCCAGAGGTGTCTCGCACAGCGACCCAACTCGTTGTGGGAATCCTCAAACAAAGACCCACTCCTCATAACCATTCGCACAACGATTAAACTCGCTATGCAAATAAACTCCTAATTGAATCAGACCCTAAAACCCTCGCATAGCGCCCCCAAATCGCTATGCGAGAGCACCAGGCAGTGGCTCAGACTCCCTAAACACTCGCAGAGCGCACCTGTTCGCTATTCGAATAAAATTTGGCATTAGTCCCAGACCCCAACCAGTCACATAGCGTCTCGATTTGCCATGCGGATCATCAAATAGAGAGCAACCCTCTCAAACCATTCGCACATCGCGTCTATTCATTGTGCGAATGCCCTGGCAGAGAACATCTAGCTAGGGTGACTAGCTATGCGAATCCATTCGCACATCGAGTTTGCCTAATCTACAGAACGAAATTCTGCAAAAATATGCAACTCAACCACCAAATAGAAATTCTATCTATTTTTCTCAACTTCAAACACCCTTAGATTGTCTTATAAACCTAATTAGACTTTTCTAAGTGATTCTAAACCTTCATAACATCAATCTAAAGTGTTTATGGATCAATTCCTACTCTAGAACATCAAATTCATCAACTTAGGGACTCAAATCACAATCTACCACTTTGAACATGTTTTAGACCATTTTGATGACTCAAACAAGGCACATTTAACTTACTTAAACTGCCCTAACAGACCAAATGAGCCCTTGACCTCTAGTTCCCAATTTCACTACCTCACTTCCTCTAAAATGACCCAAAACACTACCCAATTCACTTAACTTACTATAATGACTATTATAACAAATTACATTCATCTAACATACTCAATTGCAGTGTACATCACATCCAAAATCAGTTCACAAGCATCATTCCATAATTTCACAGTTTACATTCTAGTACATACATTTACATATACTAAAAACCTAAAATGTGACCTATACAACATAATAACATAGAATTCAGCATACACATGTCATACAACTAATTTAAAGAAAGTATCCCGCTCCCCTTACCTTAGAGATAAAATGCCCAGCTCACAGAATCACTCCAACAGTACCTTGCACCGCAAGGAAACTCAACAGAAACCTACAACTCACCAATTGGTGATAGAGAATAACTCTTAGAGCTTGAATTGAACTAGGAATTTAAGATGAAAACTACAAGACACATGCAACAGAAGAATTTGCATGATCCCGAATCAAGAACATGCTGTGAAAAGGGGAAAACAGCTTACCAACTAGAATTAAGAAATTGATCGGTCAATTGTGTAGCCCTCTACGCTGTGAACATTTGGGCACCTCCTGATCGCCAATCAGACAGCTCAATTGAGAGAAATTCTAGAGAGATGTCAGAGAACTCTGAGGAATAGTGTTCTAGAGAGATGAATTGTATTTAGATAATGAACCTAGCTTTAGAAAGTTCTATTTATATTATAAGATTATTTTAAAATAAAATTGCTCGTCTCATTATTATAATACACCGATCTACTCTAATAATTTATTTTCTAGGTTCTTACAAACACTATCTATTAATAAATAACACTTCTAAAAAGGTACTATTTATTGGCGTCTAACAATAAATAGCGCTTAATTAAAAAAACGTTATCTATTGATTTTTGACAATACACAACGTTTATTTAAATACAATATGAACGGAAAAAAAATACATAATTAAATGCAATGTAAACATTGCTACCTATATTAAGTTTATGGATTTATCTGAATGGACCCAATGTAACATCCCATAATATAGTAATAAACCATATAATAGTAGTCACAAAAATAATAAAATAGAGCAATTAAAGAATGGGAAAAAAATATAAATTTTACAGTCATCCAAAATAACCTTAGAATTTAAAACTTTATCTACAAAAGAGTCTTCCCAAACTATACACCAAAACAAACAACCTAACTAGACTAAACAACAACATCCTCGCCCTCTAAAGCCTGCTCCAGAGGTACCTCATCTCCCGCTGCTCACATCCATCGGATGATCATTGCAAAGAAAGAACACCAAACATATATATTAAAAACACAAGCAGAAGGGTAAGCTAGATATAAAATAAAACATACAATTCAATATCACACAACATACACAAGATAATTCAAAAAAAGTAACTAAATCAAACATCCTAACATGTTATACTCTAGACTTGACTTGTCCGGACTTAGAATGATTGTCGAGCTATGGCGGGTCATCCACTCATGGTGGCCTCTACTGCTTTGCAAAGCCATTGCCAATAGTTTTCACCCTACCACACTCACGAGGTTAGTCTGTACCACACCTTGAAGCATACTGAAAGCCTCTAAGACTAAGACCTCCTGCTACTCCTCACGACATGGTTCAATCCTCTCTACTTGAGAATGAAAGACCATTGTTTCAAGATAACCCTCAAGACTGAGCTCCTACATTCATTCTAAACAACCTAGAATCTCACCAAGAGATTCTACACTAAAGCTTACATTCACCACTTTGAATCACATACTTTTACTTGTAAATTTACTCATAATAATACTCAATTCACTACAAGAAAAATTCCAATTACATACAGCCAAAATCCGTATATAATGTCAAAAATCCGTATATAATATGATATTATATACGGATTATATACGGTCAAAAATCCATATATAAAAAAGGTGTAGCTAAATTATATACGGATATATCCGTATATAATTTACATACGGAAAAATCCGTATATAATTTATATACTAAAAAATCCGTATATAATTTACATACGGAAAAATCCATATATAAAATCGGTATGTAATTATATACAGAAAAATCCGTATATAATTACATAAAAAAAATTTATATGTAATTATATACGGAAAAATCCGTATGTAATTTTTTATTTTACAAAAAGAAAACTGTGATTTCTCGTATGCACTCAATAATTAAAAGTTCTATATAGTTGATAAATATCAAATACAGTTGCCAAATTTTCAAATAGTAAGAATTATCTTTTATAAATAGAATTCAAAGAAACAAATACAACTCTTTTTCTTTAACAAACTCTTAAACAATTACATTAATAAATCTATTATAATGTGTTACCTATTCAACAACCACAATTTTGATATATACTCATAATAAACAAACTTATCAATCTAAATCTAAGTTGGCACTATTTCAAAACCATTTACAATGATAAATACCATACTAGACAGTAGTAGATTTATTTAGTTCAGCTAAGACTACAAAAGTATCACTTGCTTCTCTTTTTGCTTCTAGAGACTCCATGTACTATGAATATCTTGTCATGCTCTTCTTTAGGTTTGTTTGCTTCATGAAAGAAGGAACCTTGATATTCTTCAAAAAAGACATTGTTCTTCATTCTGCTAAGTTGGTTGTATGTTGCTCATCCTCCAACCCTTACAGTGCATAACACCAACCAACATGTTTTCATCACAAAAATATTTAAGGTAACGATTTGCATCCATCATAATATAATGATGACAGTTCATTATGAACTTACAAGATAACTAACAAGCCTAAAACCAATCCAATATCATTTATGAATAATGATTATAGACGTGATCTCAAATTCCATTGACAAATAATGATTATAAACTAAAATCATTGCCTTTATAGTTCAACTTACCTTGGTATGTTGTAGAAGGAGGAAAATAGAAAGAGAAAGGAGGATATGATGATTCAGATGCAGAAAAGAATTACTGAAAGAAGTGCGTCTAAGAAGACTGAAATTGAAACCAAGACTTCCTTGACTTCTGCCAAAAAACCAATAGATGATATAGATGAGATATAAACTTCTCCAAAGCCTCGGTGAGTCGATTCAGTGGTATAAGTTCTGAAAAGTTCTTTTAGTGAGTCTATCTCACCGTGTAAATATAACCACCACTAATAGGAGGCAACGAAGATATCGAGGCTGATACATCAAACTGCCAATCTAGAAACAAAAAGTCATACAATCTGTAAGTTTTTTTAGTGATCGTAATAAAGTAAAATTTGAACATTTACTACTAATATATAAGAAAACGATTTGAAATATTATAGTATGATAATTATGTAGGTCTACATAGACAATCAACTATACGGACTTTCTTCACCATAATCAAAATCAAAACAACTTTGACTAAGTCCAAAGCTTTTGTCATAACTAAAATATTTTCTAATATTGCATCTTCACATTATTTATATTTTTAGAGCTAACAAATAATGTAATAACATTTGATCAATAATTAATCAATTATTTAATCACATTAATTTCTAATTTAGTATTCAAACATTAAAATTAATTTTTTTGGCAAATAGTATAATATGTATAACTTACTGGGTTCAAAATCAAACCAGTAACATAAATCAAATTAATAAATTAATTACAATATAAATGTGTAGATAATATTAATTGCAAAGCTGAGAAAAGCTAATATATAAAAAAGTATTAAGTGGAGGGTAAAATATTGGTACATATAAAATGTTGGAATGTAAAATACTACCAAAAAGAAATTTACTTGACTATTTGATGCATTCAAATTCTCCACCAGCAATCTCAAACCGCTTCATCATTGTAGCATGAAGCACCCGCATTAATAGACAAATTATAAATACTATATAGTTAGAACAGTTAACAGAAAAATGATAAAGCCTTTTTTCTTTTTAATTGATTCTTATTCTTATAGAAATGATTGAACTGAAACACAATAAGTAAATTTCTTTATAAACACACTAAGTAATCTAAATAGGTTAAATGGTTAAATAGTAGAAACCAAGCCGCCTCTAAAAACAAATAGAAGAAATCAAGGATATCTTTACTCATACCATTCATCATAAATCTAAGCATAGAATAGATATATTATCTTCCACCTGGATACCGACATAACTGCAAAGATAAAAATCAAATCATGTTGGATGACAGAACAAACTATAATGTTTAAAAAACAAGCCCCTGCATCATAATTAACATACATTAAAAATACATACCTATAAAATATAATCCTTAAAGGCTTTTGTTCTGTTACTTTTTCTAAAGGAAATCAACAAATCTCTACAAAAAAAAAGGACACAGAAAATATTTGGATACAGGGGAAATTGAAACTTCATTGTCAAAATTCCATCATTCCAAAAGAAAAAAAAAACATTGAGAATTAGAAAAGAGGATGTCAAATCCTAGTATTACCGCTATAATTATCCTCTTAAAGAAGCAAAAACTGTAACAATTCGTTTTGCTATCACATTCAAACATGCAACACCGCTATAATTATCCTCTTCATCCACAAATGGCTCCTCTAATGCCTTTCATTATTTGTGATCAAACCCTGTATTAACATGACAAAAAGAAACCTCCATTACAAAGAAAAATGAAAAAGATTGATCAACGGCGAGAAGACATTTCCCAGGTATAGGTGCAATTCATTCATCATGTACTTAATCTAATGGCATTAAGAAATAATCTCAATATAAGAGTCCGATAATAGCTGAATGGTTCACCTGAGCAAGATGATTATGGGCATGGTCAAAGATGATCGCTTTGAGCACGGTAGTGTTTGAGATATTGGGTTTGGACCTACTTGGGACATCCTTTTATGAGGGAAACAAATTGTGTTCCAATTGCTCTAGAACTCTCTCCAAGTTATAAGCCCCATTGACACATGCCAAAAATAATGTTGGGCAAAGATATTATACAGGATTCATGACAACCATAGGCACTGGAAATATTTAACAAAGCACTGGAAATATCTTGACCACAGTCCTGCCCATCAGCATCTTAACACATATGACACCTCATGCACACGCATCACAAAGAATCAAACTGAGTAATTAACGGATCCCCATCAACAGCGAACTACACAATCCATTGCAGGCCAAAGCATATAATTTTTATTATAAAAAAAATTTAATACACTCATTAATTACAAACGCATTGCGTCATAAACATTAGAAAAGCATTCAATTTCTCTATACAGGCAAATAACCAAAGGCGGTTATATCACCACGATGGATCTAAATCTGGCAGAAGAAGCAAAACCCATAACAACATATTATTAAGCAAATGAAGCAAAAGAACACAGTACAAACAATTTTTTCTACATCTAAGAAACTTCAAAAGGCAAAGGAACTCACTCACCTTTGGTTCCTTCACTAAGGGCCTTCATAATCAAATGGTATATGTCTCGGTCCTACATACCACTGACAATCTTCTTAAACTGCCAAACACTAGCCTCAATCGATGCTTCCTAACACTCCAACCACGGCTTGCGAGACCAACCACAAATGTGTCAAATAAAACAAAAAACGAAAAAGATTAGGGTTCGCGATTAACGATTTCATCGATTACTAAGCATTAGGATTAGGGTTTACTTACCAGATCAAGATACTCCTTCAGCGTCCAACTACGACACCCGACGAACAAGGAGATTGCTTGGTGAACGCCGGAACACGACGGACACTTCGACAGAGAGAGAGGACACAAAAGCAGAGCACGGCGGACAGGGACTGTGAAGAGGGCTGGAGAGAGGGACAGGGAGAGCGAAGACGGCTCGAGAGAGGGACGGCGAGAGCTCCAGGGTTCGAGAGAGGGACGGCGAGAGCTCCAGGGTTCGAGAGAGAAAGGACTCGAGGGTTCGAGGAGAGACATAGCTCGAGGTTTTCAGAGAGAGTAGCTCGACGGTTTGAGAGGGATAGCAAAGAGTGAATGATAGGTTTCACCTTCTAATTAATCAAAAATACATTTTTTTAATTAATTTTTGAAATCCGTATATAATATACTTCATTCTACTTACATACGGTTAATGGAAATTACATGAGGATATATCCTTTTGAAATTTTCCCGCCGTCACGTGCCTACTTTATGTATGGAATTTATATACGGAAAATCTGTATATAAATATCCGTATATAATATTTGTTTGTAATTTTTTTTTTAAAATTCGTATATAATATTCGTATAAAATATTTAAATTATATACGGATTTATATCCGTATATAATAATCCGTATATAATTCCAATATTTCTTGTAGTGATTATATATTATCATACACCGTCAAACATACTTCACAATGCATACAACACTTAACTTAATTCAACTCAAGACAAATAAATAAAGAGTAGACTAACTCAGACTTGTCGCTCCGCGCACCGTATTCGCAAGGCGAAACCAGGAGTTTCTCGCACAACGACCCAACTTGGTGTGCGAATTAACTCACAGAGGTAATAGACCTCAACCTCTCGCATAGCGCCCCCAGGTCACTAGGCGATAGTCCAGACAGAGACCAAACACCCCAAACACTCGTTGTGCGCCCCTTTTCGCTATTCGTATAAACCTGGCATTAATTATAGACGAACACCAGTCGCTCAGTGCCCAGATGCGCTATGCAAATCACTAGGCAAAGAGCAACCCTCTCCAACCATTTGCACAACACACCAATAAGAACGGTTGAATTTACCGTTATTTGATACTTAATTTTGATACTAAAAACACCCTTTTTGACTTAGAAACTAGCTTGAAATCATAGTTTTGTGTGAATAAGAGAGTTGAAGGTGAATTTAATGATTTAATGCTAGATTTCCTTGTTTTCAATAGGAATTGAGATGATTTGGAAGAAGAGTTGAAGTAGTAAGGAGTTGGAAGTCAGGAAGAGCTGGAAAAGCATCATAAAGGAGGACCACAGCAACGCTAAGCACCATTTTAGGGGCCCTCAGCGTCGGAGCACACTGTCTAACTCTTGGTTGCCCTTTTTCTGAAGCCCTCAGCGTAGGAAGTCCCTGGCTCGTGCCTGAGCGCCCTTTTTGGGGCGCTGAGCGCCACTTCCTCGAGTTGCAGCATGCCTGCTTGCCTTTTGACTTGACCCTAAGCGTCATATGATTCAGCACGCCGCTTGGGCGCCCTAAGTGGGGCGTTGAGCGAGAGTTTCGTGGGCTTGGACCCATTTTTTTGTTATTTTTATGTTCTATTTAAGGACTTGGACGTTCTAGGGATTGGATCTCTTGACAGAAGAGGCGTAGAAACACACCATTTGACCCCTCAGAGGCGGATTTGGATGCAGAAGGTCTTATCTTCAACTTCTAGGGTTTTATCTTTCATTCTTTTCCATTATTCATCTAGTTTCGCCATGCCACTGGTGAACTAAATTATATTTGTTGTTGGGGAATGATGTAAACCTTTGTAAACTCTCATGTATTGAATTGATTCTTATGCTTCTTTCATTAAGTGTTAGGGTCATTCTTCTTCACTCAATGATTGCTTTGTTTAACTCATTCATTAGCATGATGTATGATTTGCATGAGTACCAGAAGGTATCATACAATTCAGGTTCTGGAGAATTATTCCCAGAAGCAGTATTGCTCAAGAATGGGGGTATGAGTTCTGGTTGTCTTAAGCTACTATTCGTAATGCAAAATTAATTGACCTAGTAATTAAGGATATGTTTTTTTCGCCGAAGAATCGGGTTTTAAGTACTTTAGATAATGACATTGACATTAATGAAGAAGTAAAATTCGTATATACATGAGAGCAAACTAGGTGAAATCTAACCCCAACAACATATTCATCCCACAATATCAAATTCATTTGTTCATCTCTGCGCTTTTGTCCAATTGATCAAGTTGCATGCATATTTACTTTTTTGTAATTGCATTTTAAACCAAAAGATTTTGTTTTCAAGTCTTATTTAATCAAGAAATCACATAATTGTTTAGGCCGTGAGTCTTTTGGGAAACAATATTTGGTCTTACCATGTTTATTACTTGATACGATTCATTACACTTGTCGGAGTGTTAACAACCAACTCGCTGTGCGAATGCCCAGGGAGAGAGTAAACCTCTCAAGCCATTCGCATAACGCACCAATTCATTGTGCGAATTCCTTTAGTAGAGAGCATCTCGCCAATGCGACTCGCTGTGCGAGTCCATTCGCTCAGCGAGTCTGCATAATCTGCAAAACGAAAATCTGCAGAATTATGCAACTCAGACTCCAATTACCAATTCTATCTATTTTTCCCAACTTCTAACACTCCTAGATTATGTTATATACTTAATTAGACTTGACTAAATGATTCTAAACCTTCATAACATCAATTTAAAGTGTTTATGGATCAATCCCTACTCTAGAACATCAAATTTATCAACTTAGAGACTCAAATCACAATCTACCACTTTGAACATGTTTTTGACCATTTTGATGACTCAAACAAGTCACATTTGATATACCTAAATTGTCCCAACAGACCAATTGAGCCCTTAACTTCTAGTTCACATTTTCACTACCTCACTTCCTCCAAGTTGACTTAAGACAAACATAAACTACTCTAAACCACAACAAGATGACTCAGTTCACAACCAATTCATATTATCACAAATTTCTAACTTCTTACAAAGCCAATCAGACATTAAACATCATTCAATCAAGTTAAATTTCACAGTTCAATGATTGGCACACCATAACATTCAAAGTACATCTCAATAATAGCTTAAAACAGAAATTTAGTTTAATAGTTCATGCTTCACATGCTGACCATTTATATATACAACAACATTCAAAAATTAAACTACTCTAGCTTGCCTTACCTCAGAGATATATTGCCCAACTCACAAGATTACTCCAAGCTTGCCTTTCACCGTAAGAAAACTCTAGAAACACCTACAGATCACCAATTGGTGATAGAGAACAACTCTTAAAACCTAAACTGAGCTAAGAATTGAAGAAAGAAACTACTATATACATGCAAACAAAAACAATTTCATGATCAAGGTTCAAACATGTACGGGAAAAAGGGAAAACAACTTATCGACTCAGAATAAGAAATTGATCGGTCTAGATTATTGCCCTTGACACCAGGATCGTCTAGGAGCTTCTTGATCGTCAATCAGAGACTCCAATCGTGAGAAAAGTTAGAGAGAAGGCAGAGAAAGGAAAGGAAACAGTGTTTTAGAGAGATAAAGGTGATTTAGATAATGAACTGAGTTTTAGAAATTTCTATTTGTATTATAAGATTATTTTAAAATAAAAATGCTCGTCTCATTATTTTAATACACCTGTGTACTCTAATACTCTATTTTCTAAGTCCTTACATTCTCCCCAACAACAAAATTGTTCGTCCTCAAAAATTAAACTTACTAGAGAACAGGTGAGGATATGACTCTTTCATAACTTCTTCTAACTCCCAAGTGGAATCACCTGTCCTATTATCCTAGACAACCTTGACTAGACTGATGGTCTTTCCTCTAAGTTGCTTGATTTGGCTCTCCACAATCCTGACAGGTTGCATCTTCACCGAAAGGTCTTCTTTAACTTGCCCATCTTCAACTTCTAGCACATGAGAAGGATCAAACACATACTTCCTGAGCTGTGAGACATGGAACACTGAATGAAGATTCGCCAGTTGGGGGTGGCATAACTATCTCATAAGCAACCAAGATACCTAGGAGATATCTTCCTAGCACGAATGGCTCTTCCTACACGAGTAGTAGGAGTAACTCTGAGGAATACATGATCCCCAACTGCAAACTCCAACGGTCTCCGCCTTTGATTAGCATATGACTTCTGTCTACTTTGAGACGCCCGCAACCTCTCCTGAATCAACTTCACCGTCTCAATCGTTTGCTTAATCAAATATGGCCCAGTTAACACTGACTCTCCCTCCTGAAACCAACAAAGAGGCGTTCTACATATTCTGCCATACAGTGCCTCAAACGGTGCCATACCAATGCTGGTCTGATAACTGTTGTTGTAGGTGAACTCTACCAATGAAAACACCTCATCCCAAACTACCAAGTGATCCAAGACACACGTCCTCAGCAAATCCTTAAGTGACTGGATCTTCCTCTCTGACTGGCTATCAATTTGGGATGATAGGCTAAACTCATCGGTAAACGACTACCCAACTCACTCTGTAAAGACTGCCAGAAACGAGACGTGAACCGCAGATCTCTATCTGATATAATGGTAGAAGGCACCCCACGCAGTCTCACCACCTCTCTTATATACAACTGAGCAAGCTTCGCCATAGACATCCTTAAATTAACTGCCAAGAAATTAGCACTCTTGGTCAACCTGTCTACAATCACCCAGATAGCATTAGGACCTCTGACCGTCCGTGGTAAATGGGTAAAAAAATCCATGGCTATGCTATCCCATTTCCACTCAGGAATCTCCAATTGTTTCAACAAACCTCCAGGTCTCTAATGCTCCACCTTAGCCTTGTGACAGGTTAAACAGGAAGAGACAAAATGTGCTACATCTCTCTTCATCCCAGACCACCAAAAAGATTTCTTGAGGTCCTGATAAATTTTAGTCATGCCAGAATGTATGCTAAAACGACTCTGATGCCCTTCCTCAAGGATCCATCTCATCAGCTCCAAATCAAAAGGAACACAGACTCTACCTCTAATAACGGTTGAATTTACCGTTATATGATACTTAATTTTGATACTAAAAACACCCTTTTTGACTTAGAAACTAGCTTTGAATCATAGTTTTGATGAATAAGAGAGTTGAAGGTGAATTTAATGGTTTTGTGCTAGATTTCCTTGTTTTCAATAGGAATTGAGATGATTTGGAACAAGAGTTGAAGTAGTAAGGAGTTGGAACTCAGTAAGAACTGGAAAAGCATCAAATAGGAGCATTGCAATAGCGCTAAGCGCCACTTTAGGGGCCTTCAGCACCAGATTACACTGTCTCACGCTTGGATGCCCTTTTTCTGGAGCCCTCAACGTAGGCAGATACCCTTGGCTCGTGCTTAGGCTCCCTTTTCAAGGGCGCTGAGTGCAACTTCCTCAAGTCGCACCACGCTTGTTTGCCCTCTGAGCTGACCCTGAGTGTCAGTTCTGACCCGCACACCGCCTGGGCGCCCTAAGCTGGGCGCTGAGCGCTAGTATCTTGGGCTTGGACCTGTTTTCTGTTATTTTTATGTTCTATTTAAGAACTTGGACGTCCTAGGGTTCACATCTTTGGATGAAACAGGCACAAAACCACACTCTTTGATCCCTCGAAGGTGAATTTGGATGCGGAAGCTCCTATCTTCAATTTGTAGGGTTTTATCTTTCATTCTTTTTACATTATTCATCTAGTTTCACATTGTCAATGGTGAACTAAACTCTATATGTTGTTGGGGAATGATGTAACCTTTGTCAACTCTCGTGTATTGAATTGTTTCTTGATTATATATGCTTCTTTCATTAATTGTTAGGGTAATTCTTCTTCGCGTAATGCTTGCTTTGTTTAACTCATTCTTTAGCATGATGTATGATATGCATGAGTACCGGAAGGTATCTTACAATTTATGATCTGGAGAATTATTCCCAAAAGTAGTATTGCTCAGGAATGGGGGTATGAGTTCTGGTTGTCTTAAGCTTTGGTTCTTCAGAATTAATTATTAGGAATGTTAGGAATCGTATGAACTAATAATTAAGGATAGGCTTTCTTCACCGAGGAATCGGGTTTTAAGTAGTTTAGATTGTGACATTGAAATTAATGAAGAAGTAGAATTCGTATATACATGAGAGTACACTAGGTGAAATCTAACCCCAACAACATATTCATTCCTTAATATCAAACCCGTTCATCTTTGCACTTTTGTCCAATTGATCAAATTGCATGCATATTTACTTTTCAGTATTTGCATTCTAAACCTAAAAAAGTTTGTTTTCAAGTTCTATTTAATCAAGAAATCACATAATTTTTTAGGCCGTGAGTCTCTAGGGAAACGATACTTGGTCTTACCATGTTTATTACTTGATACGATTCGGTACACTTGCTAGAGTCTTAACAAGTTTTTGGCGTCATTGCCAGGGTGTCGTAGGCTAACTATTATATTTGTGTGATTATTGATTAGCTTTGGCTTGATTTATTTTTATTTTAATTTTGTTTTGTTTTGTGCTAAAAGTGTTTTCTAGGGTTTTGTGTTCAGGGCATGCAGGATGAACTTAGGACAAGAAGTTAACTATATGGGCACTAAATTCCACCAAGATAATTTCAACCATGGGTGGTTACCTCATCCAAGCATGTGACAAATTCAATTTGGGCAACTTGCCGAACAATTCAATAGACCACCACAGCAGCAACAATCCTCTCTTTCAGAAAGAATTGCAAAACTAGATGACACACTTCAACAGTTGATGTAGATATCTATATCTCATCACAAAAACATTGAAGCGGCACTTAGAAGGATGGGGATGCAGATTGGTCATCTAGTGCATAAGGTGGAAGATTTTGGGGGTAATATGAAAATTAACCCTAGAGAGGAATGCAAAGTCGTTGTTACTAGAAGTGGCAGAATTTTAGATGAGAGAAAAATAGAGAGAAAAGAAAAAGAAAGGTTGAGTGAAAGAGAGAAAGATGTTGAGGAAGAAAAATGAAAAGAAGAGAGTGAGAGGAAAGAAAAGGAAAGAGAGAGGGAAGAAAAGGAAAAACAGTTCGAGCGTTTTATGGAGATTTTCAAAAAATTGGAGATTAACATACCCTTCTCTGAAGCTTTGCAACAAATTCCTTCTTATGCTAAATTTCTGAAGGAACTCCTCACTAAGAAAAGGAAATACACTGAAGAGGAAACCACTTTTAGTGAGACATTTTTATGTAATAAATGTTGTGCTCTGTTAGGTATGATGACCAACTTATAAGAGATTATAGCGTATCAAAAGACTTCGATTGATAGTTTATTATTCCAACACCAAGTATTTTGATAGGCTTGGTACAATTAGGAAGTTTATCATTTAATAAATTGATTAGTGGGAAAATAATTTATATTTTGATGAATAAAATATACACATGTCATTGATAAGAATGAGATAAACTATATATTCCTAGAAGATTTTGGTTTAATAATGTCTAATACATTTTTGATGAACTAGATCCACTCTCGACGCGATTTTTTTTAATTAGGTTAGTGAATTATTGTTTTTCAATAAATTATAATGTGTCCATGTATAAAATCCCACAATGAAGACAAAATTAACGTGTATCCCGTTAATGTTGTGGATTAATTTCACAACTACTAATTGAATTCTCTAGTACAAAAAATAGGACATTACCTAGTGGACGAGAGTGTTAGTCCTTCAAAAAAAGCTAAAAACCTTTGGTAATGACAATTTACCGACGGCTTAGCGACGACTATGATACCGTCGATAAATTTATTGTCGCTAATAATTACTGAAGGGTTGAAGCCCTCGGTAATTATTGAAGGAGAAGAGGTCGCAGGTAATTACCGAAGGACACAAACCCTCGGTAATTATCGAAGGGCAGTAGCCTTCAGTAAGATTCAGGTAAATCTCAGGCACATTCGTATTTTTTTATCCAACCAAACAAACCTGCATAAATTGTTGACAGCACAAACCTGCATAACATTTTCCAACCACATACAAACCTACATAATGTGCATCTCAGTCATCCAATCATTCATCAGAAAAACAATATAACATCTTAATCAACCAATCATCAATAGAACATGTATTTATAAATGAAACATAAAACAATCTAACATAATGTTCTAACACCCAAATCATCCAATTGATCTAACATCCAAATGATCTAACATCCAAACGTTCTAATATCCAAATGTTTCTATAACAATGATGGGAGTCGCGGCCCATACCAATATGATGTGCAATAAGAATGCAGTATAGACTAGAAAGTGACTCTTAGGTCGTCTCTCAAGGACCAAATGTGGTTCGAGACTTAGGTCAAACACACAGTGGGGAGTTTTGAAAGTGTTTCTACAAGGAGAATTAAACTAAATTAAAAAGGAAATTAAACACAACCAAACATAATTGAAAGCATTAAAGTGAATGAAAACAGTAAACTGAACGGTCCTAAAGCAAGGTGTGCTAGGAAACCAAAAACTTATCGGAACAATCGGTACCGTTATTGAGTCGCGTAGCGGAATAAATTAATAAAGCGGAAAGCGTGTTCGGTCAAACTCGTAATAAGATGGTCCGTTTTATAAATTTAATTTTCTTAGAGAAATTTTGTCAAACAGTTGATATGCATAAAACAGTAAAGAGTATAGGGAGTAGAAAAATTGACACACTGGATATTTATCCAGGTTCGATTCAAAAGAATCTACGTCCAGTTGTTAATCACTATAAAAAGTGATTAACGTTTTCACTAAAATCAGTTTTCACAAATTATAATAAGAGTGAATAAAAACAGATAGATAAAACCTTCCTTCGACGAACGAACCGGAAGATGACCACCTTACCAACTCGAAGAGAACCGCTCCGACTATCGACACACGAAACGTGAGCTTCTCCTATTCACAAAACCAGGCAAAGAACTTGAACTAGCTTTTTAGAACTTCCTCAAACAAACTGTATTCTTAAAAAGCTCAGAGTTGTCTTCTAAGAGTTTTGGAACTACCTTATATAGCCAACTGGTCTAAGTTCGCAGAGATGAATTATAACTGCCACAGATAATCGATTATTGTTAGTGATAATCGATTATTTAAGTCCGTTACAGGGATTTCAAAAGTGATAATCGATTATCCTGAGGAATAATCGATTATTCAAGAGACTTTGGCAGTTCTCATCAGAACTAGTGATAATCGATTATTTGGAGTAATAATCGATTGTTTCAGAGCAACCAAGTTTTTCAGAAGGGCTCAAGATAATCGATTATAGCTTATAATAATCGATTAAATGCGTAATAGTTATAGAAATACGAATTTTTATAAGTATTACATGTTTAAGGCTTTTCCTAATAGATTTATAACACAAAGTGCTTTTAAAACAATTATAATAGTCTATCGTCTTTCAGCATCATCAAAATCATTTATCTTCAAATTTACCAATGCTCCTCATTGGTAACAATCTTCCCCTTTTTTATGATGATCAAAAATCACTTTTTAAAAGCAACTTTGGGTTATCTACAAAAGATACAAACTGACAGACAACAATAAGAGTTAGTAGTAACTGCACATATTTCTCCCCCTTTTTGATTAAGCAAAAAGAGTTATAATGCTCCCCCTTAATATGAGCTCCCCCTCAATTAAACAATGTATGTACTAAAACAATAGATCATTTTATTCATGAAAACATTAAAGATTACAAGGGCACATAAAGCAAGACATGAACATGATAAAACATCCTAGGAATTCAAAACAAACAAACATTAAAGCACACTAACATAAAATCCTAAATCTAAAATTCAAGACTTGGTGGTCTCTCTAGAGGTTGGAGATTAAAGTGATTTTCAATGTTTCCAATGCGAGTATCAAGGTCATTGAACTGGTCGATCACAAATTCTTCATGATTTTGTTGCCACTCATATATTTGTTCAAAGTGAGTCAGTTGAAAGAGACGCATATCCTCCAGTTGTTTTGACAGGTTTGCAAAATGCTCCTTCATAGTCAGGGATGAAGAGGAAGGCATGTGAGAAGGACCAGCATCAGCAGAGGTAGCAGCTAGGACTGGATCAGCCATATGGGCGTCCATATCGTCATTGACATCTTCGTGGTGATCATCATCCTTGTGAATGACCACACGGCCACAAGCAACAAAACCCATTTGGCGAAATGTTGTCTCACCAATTTCAGTGCCAATTGCTTGAATGGCGGTAGTGAGTTCGCCTTCCACACTTACACCTTTGTATTCTAAAATTCGAGAGATGAAAAGTGCATATGGAAAATGATAAGAAGTATATTTCTTGGCCTTTACCATGGTGTCGGAGATTAGTGCCGGCCAATCAGTGTGGATGTGATTTAAAAGCCCATATAGTAGTAGAAGATCTTGCTCTGAGCATTGAGCATGGTTAGTGGCACGAGGACACAGGATCCACACAATTAAGTAGTGAATCATCCTTTCTTGAACCTTGAATCCACCCACAAGCAGCTGTCGACGATTGATTTGTTGTTCAGGATGGCGCAAAAAGGATTGAAAGGCGAGGAGACGATTGAAGTCCGGAACTCCAAGATGGACTTTGACAGCATCATCCCATAGTGTGAGTTGTGCGACATTCGTCCATATGTCATCATCCAGAATTATAGGGACACCTTTCACTTTTGTTGTGATGATGCCGTCACGATAACGCATATTGAAGTAGAAGACACGGATGAGATTAGGGTAGATGCACCCCTTTTGCTCCACGAGATGAGTAAGTCCTTGAGCATGAAATAGATCTGGAAATTGAAAGCCATAAAAATGATAAAAGTCGAGGCGGATGAACTTTACCGCCATGATTCGTCGTTCTTGCCAGAAATGGACATAGTCACCATGCTTCTCCTCATCTAAAATCCAACCTTCGATGGAAGCAGGACGGACATTTCGGGAACGAGAGGAAGAAGCACCAGCAGTTCTCCTTCGGGTTCTTCTTGAATCAGCCATGAGAGTAGTGGACAAACAAAAACTTTGGAAGGAAAGAAGAAAGATGAAGAGATTGGGTTCAGATTTGGGTGCACTAGTGTTCTGGGTGCAAAGAAGTAAGCATTAATCGATTATAGAGGGCTATTTATAAGAAAAATGGAGAAACTAGCCGTTTATGACCGTTTCCAGCCGTTAGGATTCACTGCAACGACTATATTTTTGATACAGATCGCGTGATAATCGATTATTGTAAGCAATAATCGATTATCTGCTCATAAGTCACTTTCCAGAAATTGTGTAATAATCGATTATGTATGAAGATAATCGATTATCTTCTCATGAATGTCCAGTTTTTGGTTTGAATATGAATAATCGATTGTTTTATGGTATAATCGATTATGTGCGTATAAAGGCTTTTGCCAAAGCCAAAAATAATCGATTATTATCCTATGATAATCGATTAAAAGCGTTGATCTTACAAGAAATGAGAAAATTTCATAAATCTGGAGTTTAAGACATATCTAACACCCCTAACTCTCTTCTAAGCTCATAGAATCTATCTTTAGGTAGTGCTTTAGTGAAGATATCAGCTAATTGGTGTAAAGTGTCAATGTATTCAATTTGGCAATCTCCCTTTTGAATGTGGTCTCTCAACAAATTTATGAACACCGAAAAACGGCGCCAAAAACTTGTTTAACCCTCGGCAAGTGTGACCGAATCGTATCAAGTAATAAACTCGGTAAGACCAAGTATCGTTCTCCCAAAGGACTCACGGCCTAGTTAGTTATATGATTTGTTGATTATTTAAGACTTGTGAACAATTGATTGTAGGTTTTAAATGCAAAAGACAATAATTAAACATGTATGCATGAATTTGATCAATGGAAAAGAGGAATACAAACACTTTAATGAATTAGATGGATGAATATGTTGTTGGGGTTATCAATTTCATCTTATCCACTCTCATATACTTTAGGAATTCATCATTCTTTTCATCAATTGCTAATGCCACTCTCTAAATCACCTTGCAAGAAGGCCTATCCTTAATTACGAGTTCATACAATTCCTAGCATCCCTAATAATTAATTCTGAAGTGCAGAAGCTTAACGGCAACCAACCCTCATATTCCTATGAGTAGGTAGCCTTAGTGATAACAGTTGAAAAACTGTTATTTTCATGCTTAAAATTGATACTAAAAGCAACCTTTAACACTTAGAAACTAGCTTGAAATCATGCTTTTGTTCATATTTTCAGAAATAAGAGAGCTGGACAGGTTTATGCTTGATTTCAGTGTTTTTGTGCAGGTTTTAAGGTGAATTTGGTGAAAGAAGTGAAGAAGGAGAGAGATGGAATCAGAAAAGACATCAAAAAGTGCAAAAGGAGAAGCCGCAACTGCCGCTCAGCGGCAGTTTACCGCTGAGCGGCACTCAGGAGTTCACGTTGGCACCGCTGAGGGGCAAAATGGCCGCTGAGGGGAAGAAACTAACTCACGCACTTACCGCTGAGCGGTAGTTTACCGCTGAGCGGCACTATTTTTGGGCTTGGGCCTAATTTTCTGTAATTTACGAATAGTATATAAGCTTTAGGGTTTCCTAGGGTTAGTATCTTTGGCAGAAACGAAGCAAACACTCTCTCTTCCACCCCTTTGAAGGAGGATCTTGGATGCTCAGGCTACCTCTTCACCTTTCTAGGGTTTTATCTTTCATTCTTTCATTATTGTTCATCTAGGTTCACCATGAATATGGTGAACTAAACCTTGAATGTTTGTTGGGGAATCAATGTAATCTTATGAAGCTCTCATATATGGAATTTGTGTTTACATCTTAATCTAAGACCTATGTTTTCTTTCATCATTAGTTAGGGTTTTTCCTCTTTGCTCAATGCTTGCTTTGTTTAACTCATTCAATGCATGATTATTGATTTTGTCGATACGGGAACGTACGGGGAAGTCTAGATCCGGGGAATTTCTCCCAATAGTATATTGGTTGCCTTAAGCTCCTGTGCAAAAAAAACTAATTATTAGGAATGCTAGGAATCGTATGAACTCGTAATTAGGGAGAAGCCTTCTTGAAAGGTAATTTAGAGAGTGGCATTAACAATGATGAATTGAATGTTGAATTCCTAAAATATATGAGAGTGGATAAGATGAAATTGATAACCCCAACAACATACTCATTCATATATTCCATTGAAAGTGTTTGTATTTTGCTTTAGCCATTGATCAACCTCATGCATACATGTTTATTTTCGTCTTTTGCATATTAAAATCCAATTATTTCATTCTTAAGTCTTAGCTAATCAACGAATCACATAACTAAACTAGGCCGTGAGTCCTTTGGGAGAACGATACTTGGTCTTACCAAGTTTATTACTTGAACGATTCGGTCATACTTGCCGATTGTAAAACAAGTTTGTGACATCATATTTTGGTGATCATAAATTTGTCATCACTTAGCATCCAAGATCTTCCTTCAAGGGGTGGAAAAGTGAGTGTTTGCTTCCTCTCAGCCAAAGATACAAACCCTAGGAAGACCTAAAGCTTATATACTATTCGTAAAATTACAGAAAAATGGGCCTAAGCCCAAAATAGTGCCGCTCAGCGATAAACTACCGCTCAACGGTAAGTGCGTGAATGTGATTCTTCCCCTCAGCACATTGCCACCCCTCAGCGGAGCCCACGGGGTTTCCTGAGTGCCGCTCAACGGTAAACTGCCGCTGAGCGGCAGTTGCGACTTCTCCTTTTGCACTTTTTGAGTTCTTTTCTGATTCCATCTCTATCCTTCTTCACTTCTTTCACCAAATTCACCTTAAAACCTGCATAAAACACTGAAATCAAGCATAAACCTGTCCAGCTCTCTTATTTCCAAAAATATGAACAAAAGCATGATTTCAAGCTAGTTTCTAAGTGTTAAAGGTTGCTTTTAATATCAATTTTAAGCATGAAAATAACAGTTTTCCAACTGTTATCAACGGCGGGTGACGGGGAGGGTCGTGCTTGGGTCGGAGGGATAATGAACTGATCCTGTGAAGTTTCAAGAAATACTCTCATGACCAGGGCCTTAAAGTTTCTAAACTCTGCTCTTAAATCAGTGATTTCCTGGTCACGTTGCTCCAGTGCCTGCATGAGGCGGACAACGACCTCGTCAGTAGTAGTGGTTGAAGAAGAAGGTTGGTGTTGCAGAGTACCTCCTCTCGATGTTGTATAGTTTGCAACAAGTTGTCCTGCACCGTATACACATCCTTTTTTCTTCCCACCAACGATGTCGATCCAGCACTGTGTCCTATGGAGGTCGTCGTCTGCATTACTCGCATCATCTGATGTAGGAGTTGACCCATGTTCAAATCTAACCTGTGAAAGTCTCGTAGAAGATTCTTCCTGTTCAAACATTAAAAGCAATGTTAGGGAATGATAGAATAACATAAATGAAAAATTACTAATAGTAACAGTGTTATTTGCTTACATGAGTCTTCCGAGATTTTTCATCAACGAATTCACTAGTGTCGTTCCGAACATATGAGTCTGTGCAAAGACCTCATCAACATGGACCGCCCGTCCCAGAGCTTGTGTCTGTAACAGAATTTAGAGTTAAAAGTGTACATATGAAATAGAAAATACATAAGTTATATTTGAAAGAAACAAAAAAGTAATGAAAGTTTACCATACGAATGACATGACCTTGATGATCAAGTTTTTCTGGAAATTTGAAGCCTTCAGTTCTGAAAAGAGATAGCTCAATTGATTTGTGTGGAACCACTTCCTTAATATTCTTCCAACATATTTATCTTTCTCTAGCATCGTTGTCACTGATCCACCCTGAAGGACTTGCATTTCTTTTGGATGGAGAAATGTTCTTGGTATGCCTAGACGAGGAAGATGATGCCATTTTCACAGAATTCACGAAGCACCTTTTCACAGAATCTTCTAGGGTTTTGTGTGTTACAACTATAGTCATGGTATACATATATAAAGGCGCGAAAGAGATGTACTCAAATAAGCCCACATTTAAATTTTCAAATATAGAAAGCCCAATAATAGAGATATTAAATCGATTTCATTAATTTCAAAGTTGACTTCTGTAAGACAAGATTTTCACAAAATAAAAACACACATACAGTAACATGTAATCGACTATGTACTTAATCCAATCGATTAGAAGTCATAAAAATTGATTTTCACATAAAACAATCTCAATCAATCAATCATACATTCATCAAACAATCATTCAAACAAATATCATGCATGATGCAGTGAGATAATAATCGTTACCACTTGTAGATACTCAAGAACTATGATATCATCAAGTTAGCTCATCCTGGAGTTCTGCATTACTACAACATTTTGCTTTCCTGTAAAACAACTTAAATTTTTTATGCAAGTACCTATTTGAATTTGGGTCCTTTTTTGTTAGTTGTAGAAAGTTCTTCCTTGGGAACCCACTTGTATTTTCCCTTTAAAACACCAACATTTCTAAAATAGCAGTTTCTTACTGTGTGACCAAGTGTATTGCAGTAAAAGCATGCATTAGTAGTAGGTTTACTCAGATCAATAAATTTCTTTTAGTTTATCCTATTACTTTTAGCCTTATAACCAATACCTTGTCTATAGATAGCTCTTGCAGATGATCTCAACACAACATCAAGATTTTCTTTGCCTTGAGTGAATTTTGCCAATGTGCTGGTTAAGTACTCAATTTTCCAAACATGTAGAGGACATCTATCACACTCTTTCTCAACAACTTGTACTTTAGTCTTTACTGTCTTTGCAGATTTCAGAGCTTCTTCAAGATCTTTTTCAAGCTTTTCATTATCCTGCACAAGATTATCAATTCTGTATTCATAATCTCTTCTCTCATATGATAATCGATTCACTTTGTACTGAAGTCGCATGTCCTCTGCATGAATTTCCTGAAATGCATCCAGTAGCATGTAGTACTTGACTTCTATTGGTTCATTTTCGAATTCACGATCATTATCATCGTCTGATTATGCAGAGCCTGCCATGAAGCATAGATTTGATTCCTCTTCAGCACTATTGCTATCATCACTTGAAGATTCTTCATCACTATTTTCCCAAGCAATATAAGCTTTCCTCTTCTTCTTGTTCTTGTCCTGAGGATACTTGGAGAATTCTTTCTGCTTGTTCTTCAAGTCTGGATAGTTAGGCTTGATATGACCATCCTTTCCACATTCATTGCATTGAACATCGTTGCTTCTTGAACTCTTCTTTCCTCCTCTTGAGAAACCTGCATTGTTAGTAAGTTGACTTTAATTTTTCATAAACCAATTAAACTTTCTTACCATCATATTCATTATTTCTTTTTCTAGTATATCTGCATCTGATTCAGTTTCAGGTTCATGAGTCTTTGTAGCTTTCTTGCTTGTGGCTTTTAGAGCAATCGATTTCTTCTCTTCAATTTCTTCTTCCTCCTTTAGCCTTCCAAGCTCCAACTCGTGTTCTCTGAGTTTTCCAAATAATGTGGCCATGATCATGCTGGTCAAGTCTCTTGATTCAGAAATTGCAGTAACCTTGGGTAGCCAGCTTCTATTCAGACTTTTCAATATCTTAATATTGATCTCTTCCTTGTCAAAAACTTTTCCTAGAGCCATGAGGTGGTTGACTATATGCATGAATCTTTTCTGCACCTGGTAGGTAGTCTCACCATCCTTCATTCTGAATAATTTATACTCTTGTATCAGTGAATTTTTTCTGGCTCGTTTGACTTCTTCTATGCCTTCGTGCATGACCTCCAAAACGTCCCACATTTCCTTTGCTGTCTTGCACTGTGAAATCCTGAAAAATTCATCCATAGTTAGTGTCGCAACCGGAATCGCGACGGGACGACGATCCAAAAAGAAACGGG
>JAHCHA010013206.1:452382-523324 GCA_027742795.1 Vigna hirtella
AGAGACCTATATTATTTAGTCATCCGGACGAAATTGGGTGTTGACAGTTAGTGCAGAGGAAATTACATTACGTGCTTTTACATCATATTGTGCTCTACGGTTTTCATCCTGAGTGCACTCAGAAAAAATTTTCAAAACAATTTTTCCATTAATAACATGAGTTGGCTCAAATGGACCGTTTAATGTTGCATCCCAAACACCTTTATCCACAAATTCAACAAAGATTTGCATCCGGATTTTCCAAAAAGCATACTTTTCACCAACAAATAGTGGTGGTCTATTTGTTGATGCACCTTCACCAAAGGTTTGAGAACTAAAAGCCATTCTCCAGGAATAGTCCACTTAAAGAAAAAAGTAATCGACTTGTTTTTCAAATATCTTATGAAAACTAGCTCTGGTGCCAATTGTTGAAAATAGAATGGCTTAGTTTTAATACCAAGGGGAGGGGTGAATTGGTGAAACACAAAAATAATGTTTTCTTTAAATCTTTTTCACAAAGTAGATGCCTTTAAAAGCTTTCTTGAAATGCAAGGAAAAAGACTTTGTAGTTCAGCGAAATATAATCGAATGAGTAAAATACAAAGTCGACGAATGTAACAGAGTAGGAATAGAAAGATCAAACACTTGCAGAAATCAAATTCGCGTACATTTATACCAATTCGCAATTGTGACGCATTTTAATCGACTTTTCTACTAATGCAGTCGAATATAACAAAATAGTTATAACAATTAGCAGCAATCAATGCAGTTAATTGAATGGAAAATTAATGTAGTCGAATCACAATAAATGTTTGGCCAACATATTTAAAAATATAGTCGTTGTAACATTTAATTCAAGCATTAACAGAATTTCAAAACTGTAACAGACTTAGTCGAATGCAGGTTGCATGTAATCGACTATACAACACAATTAAACAAAGTTTTGAAAAACTTTCTCTTCAAAAATTCTCACAGCACACTTTGAAAGAGTTTGTGCAAAGCCACGAGTTTTAATCGACTTACTTCATAATGAAGTCGACTTAAAACTGTTGTTTTGCCACATATTATAAGTTCAACAAAAGTGCATGTGGTTTTCCTTTTCTCAAATATTTAAAGTGATTAACGACTGGACGTAGAATCTTCTTATTCGAACCAGGATAAAATTCCTGGAGTTAATCTTCTTTAACTCTATCTCTTTAGCACTCAAACTGTTTGATAAAAGTCTTAGAAGAAAATCAACATTTTAAAAAGAACCATTTTATCTTTGCTGTTGACTGTAACACGCTTTCCACTATACTAAAACATTCCGCTGCGTGAGACGCTAGTACCAACAGGTCAATCCACTTGCAAAGTTAAAGATAACCCCATATAGTTCGGCCAAATGGCCAATCTACAAATGACCACCCATAACTTAGTCAAGAACAACCTAACTTAACAACTAGTTTAGCACGGTCAGAGACAAATGATAGGTTCCCAATATTAGTTAATTTCAATGTTGAATATTAACACTTATCTTGCTAGAATTCTATGTAAAATCCATGATAATCACCCCAAATTTACTTTTTTTGCATATATAGAAGAAATTAGAGAGTTAATGTTGAATTATGAAGAAAAGCAGATAAATTCAAGCACTTTTCAAGCAATCTGAAACAAAATGGCTATAATGCTAAATGAGGGCTTGAGCTACAAAAAGAAAACTAAACATGGAAGATTTTCTCAAGCCCTAACCTGAGGCTTAATCCACAGAAATTCCTTCATCATGAAGTAATCTCAAGAAGGCTTTAGCCCAGGAACGCACAACTTAAGCCTTGGAGAAAACCCACCTAGGGAGGAAACCTCGTGGTTAGAGCCATGAACCATCGCTTGAGCCATGCTGTCAGAGTCTATAAATACTAGAGTTTCATATATTTTTAGGAGACTTTGGACAAAGCTCTTGGAAACACTTTTTTTAGAGAACTTTTAGAGAGACTCTAGAGAGTCTTCTCACTAACTTCCTCTATAATTAATAGAACATCTTTAGAGGATTAAGAGATGGATTATCTTCCTTGTTGATACTTCCACTATAATGATTTATACTTAACATTATATGAAATGATCATTCGTCTTAAGATTTAGTGGGAACTACTCTTAGGTTACACTAGTGCAGTTAAACGAATTGTCACCGGTTATTTTTGGCCATAGACCTCGGTTTGGGAACCGAGGCATATGTAGACGAGGTAAAAAGCCACTACGATTCGCCTCGGTTTTCTTTAACAGAAGCAATATCTAGGATTCGACTCGATTCTCTTTGAACCGAGTCATATCAGTTCTTCATGGTATCAGATTGGGTATCTTATGTGAATGTCATCCTCTGAACAAGAACATTTTTCACTTTCTCATACCAATTCTCCTTTCCCCCTTCAAGCTCTTTCACTGCAAAATACAAAAATCTGAACATAAGTCAGAAGAACACACAATTAACTAAAATAACAGCAACCATTTCAACCTGAGAATCCGAACTCAAAAACTGAAAATTCTTCTTCAAAGAAGAAAGGACAAAGCACAGTGGAATCGTCATACCCATTTATCAAATTGGGAAAATTCAGAAGAAAGATGAAGGGAAAATATAAACAGAGGCAGGAATGAAAAAGCTTTAGGCAGGAAATGGCTTTAACACCTTTCTCAAACGCCTCAGTGTTGAGAGTAACGTCGTCACCGACCCCACCAAACTCAGTCAAACAGAAAACCACCGATCGCAGCTTCGACGACGGATGCACCGGAACACCATCCAGCACCAAAAAGTCGTTGATCGTGTGCCTCTGCCAGACGAAAAGCGAGGCCAGCGCCGCCACCCACAGGAACGCGAAGAGGGTCTTGTGAGAAGCGAAAGGTGGCATTTTGGGGTTGAGGAGGAACCACCCGAGTACCCAAGGAGGAGCCCTTGCGTCCCTTGCGCCTCCGCCACAAGAACAAGAACGACCATCGCGCCTTTTGCCCCCGTCGCGTCTCCGACGCTCCTCCCTCTCGACGACGCAAAAGAGAAATCCCTCTTTATGCTGATACAAACGCCCCCCTTAATTTGGATTATCTGATACAAAAATCAAAAAAAAAAATTAAAAGTTGTTTGTGCTGTGGAGGATGAAGAAAGCTCGTGTTGAAGGAAGAAGAAAGCTCTCGATGCTTGAGGAGGAAGAAAAAACCTTATTCGTGTGGCGTGAGAAGATGAAGATGGTGGTCGCGATAGAGGTTTTTTGATTTTAACGTAAGGGTACTGCCTCGGTTATATTTAAAACCGGTGTCTAAACCCTTTAAGTGCATCAGTTACACAGCGAACCGGTGCCTAAACCATTTAAAATTTATATTATATGCCTTGATTGGCCTTCTACTCGAGACAGTAACATCTATAGGCATCGGTTCATATATAACTAAGGCATATAACTGCTCAATATTTACCGAAATGTCACCGCACTTTTATACGCTTCGGTTTCAATAGAACCGAGGCGTATATAGCGCGTTAAAAAAGCCTTTCTTTTTACTAGTGTTATGGTCTAATCAGTTATCCTGTGACTTCTAAATTCTAGGAATAGATCTAGGGTTACAGTTAGAGATAGAGTCTTAATCTTAGTGCAGGTGATTTATTCAAGGAGTAACTAAGGAATCATACTGAAGGGTGGTGATCCTAGGCTTTAGGTACTAAGGGATTGACCTAAAGTTACACCTAAGTAAATTCCCAAGACTTGATCATTTTCAGTTTTAGATCACCTAAGTAGATCTGACACAAGAGAGGGAAAAGTAGTGAAGTCAAACTCTAACAAAGTTATATCATTTAAAAGTCACTCATCTAGTAATCCAAATTATTTTCCAACTTATTTTATAACATTGTCACCAATAGAAATATGTTTTCAACATATTTCAAACACAAATATTGTTTTATAAAGATCAAGATAGTTAAAACATTGTGTTTTTTTACCAAATCCCTATGGATACGACACTTGTTATGCTACAAAAAGCTAATATACTTTTTGTTTTATTTCGGATTGTACACCACGAGATGCACAACGACTACATATAGTCGCACCAAACAATCAATCCACCTGCAAACATAAAGTTGGCTACGACTCGGCTAAAGGGTCAACAATCCTTATATGCTAATCAAACTTCTAAGCTCAGAGGGCTTATGTACATACTCTACCCAACAAATATGTTAAGTGAGTGGCCTAACAAGGCACGTTCAACTTTACTGACCTAAAGTTGTTGGAAGATATTATAAGATTTATTTCTTGGTACAAATACTTATATATTAGAAGTATATGTGACCAAATATGAGTAGTTTGATTACGTCATTATATTCTTTAATATCATATATTTATAGAATATTTGCTATATTAAGTAAGGTATCACATTATTGCTATCCCACTAATTATCATATATAGAGTAAGTTGTTATATTGGCTGATGTTATCTTGATTTTATCAGTTTACAACAAACCTCATAGGGCCTAGAACCCTATAAATACACATGGTATTTCACCAGAAAACACACACTCATTCTCATTCCCTTTTTACTCAAAAGATTCAAACTCTCTTACTGACTTGAGCATCAGAGAATTTTCTGCAGGTGAATCTTCCCATGTTCAAACCCTCAAGAGCATAAATAAGGATTTTTCAATTCACAGAGATCTTCCCACATGTTTGAAGGTCCACACATTGGATCTCGTATGAACAATACTAAATCGTCCAAAGCAAAACTTTCTAAAAATTAAAAGTCTTTTTTGGAAAGTGAGAAGATTGACTAATGATAAAAATTTTACTATGATGAGAAATTTTCTTTTTTTTTCTAGTATATAGAGTTCAAAGTATGAAAGGATTTTCATGAAGAAAATCATGGATTTTCTTTTCATAATAGGTTTTTATTTCCTATATGAGTTTGGTGTGATCCTATTTTTTTCTTTTTTTTAATTTTTAATAAAATTTTCATGTAATGGAACATATTTTTGAAATATATTCTCAATATTTATTTAACTTGAGTTATTGTAAATGATTTAAAAAAATCCTATACAATGCTTCTGTCTTTAGCATAAATAAAATACAAAGAAAAATATAATAAAACAGAAATGACTATATATGAAAGAAACGAGTGTAAATCAAAAAGATAAATGTGGAAGAGATAAGTAAAGATGAGGAATTCTTAAGATATATATTTATATAGATATATATTTATATAGATATATATATATATATATATATTTCGAGAATTTAATTAACGGCCACCGAAATGTTTATTAATTTATTATTTACTCGATAAATGCTGAGTATGTGGGAAAGCAACAACACGTTCAGATTTTTGAATTTCATTTTCCCCAGGATCCCGTTCAAATTGTTCTCTAGTGCTAGTATGAACATTGACTTGAATATAGGTAAAATATGAATAAATATAAGATGATACGTATACATAAGAATCAAAACCAACCCATTTGAGCAAGTTGCAAAACAAAATAAGTAGTTTAGTCAAGATTATGCTTGAACTGAAAATTAGGAATTAAAATAAGCAATTGCCAACTCAGTCAAGTTGTTATTATTCTTGCTGCTTAGTTAAACTATTTTGCATTCATAATGGTTCGTGATCTATTCGATTATAGATATTCAGACCAGTACATATTTATAAATGTAAGAAAAAAAAACCTAAACAAAATTAAAATCGTCTTCTGGTAGTAGAGACGAAAACGAAGTATTAAAATATTTTTCTCAATTTTCTATGAATTTTTAACGTTTTTATTTTCACCAACATTCATTTTTAATTTTTCAAAATATTCACTCTTAAAAATCTAAAGAAACGTGAGATTTCTGATAACTTTCGAATTACGAAGCATTTTCTGAATATTTGCCTGCTCTATTCTTTTTATTATAAATTTTAAATAAATATATATTTATATATTATATAATGTATAATTAATTTATGTTCTAAACATATCAATATGTTGGATCATCTTGAAGAAGATAATTTAATTTCTTTAAATCTTCCAGAATACGATTGTGCTAATTTCTACAAGAATAATCACTAAAAAATATTATTTTTGTGACAATTAAAATTGTAAATTTTAATAATTAAAAACTGTCATAAATAAAATTTTAAATAGTTAAAATAATCCTTAAATTATATATGTTAAAAACACTTTGTAACAAGAATATTTTAACTACTGATATTTTTGCTAGAAAATGAAAAAAGAAATTTAGAGATTAAAAACCATCACAATTTAGTCTTTTGTTTTTATAATCTTTTATTATATTCTAATAATTAAAAATCGTTCAAAATATATCATATTTTATTATTATTTAACATTTATTAAAGGTCTTGAACCACCACAAATTATTTAATTTTTTTTATTTATATTTTCAATCATTATTTTTTACTGATTTTATAATAAATAATTAAATTATTTATTTTATAGAATTATTTTTTAAGGTGATAAAAATAGTATTAATAATTAAATTTTCATTTAAACTAAACATACCATTTTTTATATACTACACATAATTATTTTTTTTGACTGATTTTATAATAAATAATTAAATTATCTATTTTATTTAATTTTTTTTAAGGTGATAACAATAGTATTAATAATTAAATTTTCATTTAAACTAAACATGACATTTTTTTTTTATATACTACACAAAACAATATACATTATACAGCAACTATAATATGTAAACTAATCAAGAATCAAAATGACAAAAAAAAAATGAAATAGGCTATCAAATAACAAACCTTACATATTTTCCGTTCAAGTTTTACAGTATGATAGAAATAAAAGATTTATTGAATTGTATATAAGTATTCTCACAAAAGTTTACATTATGCGTAGTACTACTAAAGAAAAATGTTAATTCTGATTGAAGAGCAACACCTACAATAGTTATTGAATTGTATATAAGTTATCTGTTGGTTTCCTAAAAGGGTAACTATAGAACTATTAAGTACCATAATTGCTTACAACTGGTATACATATGCTTACACCTAAATTGGGTGACTATCATTTATGGGATGTTAGAAGGTAATTTAAAGAGTAAAGTGAATAAACAGATAAAACGTAAGAGTTTATAAAAAAAGAAATTATTGTATGAGTGTTTGGATATATTATGTGGTTTATATATATAGAACTAGTCTGACAGGATAAAAATAGAAGGATATAATGTCTCCAAACTAGCGAGTTAAAATTAAAAAAAATAACTATAAAAAAGAAAAATAAATAGACAAGTTGATATTGTTAACTATTCATACTAAGTCAGGCCACCTTATTGGACCATCCATCGCTACCAAGAAATAATATAGAAACGCGTTGCATACTTTTACTTTTTCCCCTATAAATATACCATCATCACCTTCAACTTACCACTACCAATCACAAAATCCAAAGCCTAATTTTTCGTCTATCACAGACTGCTGCATTATCCGATAACAAGAGAAAATCAACTTCAACTTTCTTCATGGCTCCTTCTGATGTTACCTCAATACTGCAAACGTCTGAATCTAGCACACAAGAACCTACCACAGTGACCACGTAAGTGTTTGATCAATAATATATTGTCTCTAAAATTTATATTCATTAAGTTGTATTACTTTGCATATTTCTTTGCTATGGTTAATTATATACTAACGTTAATTAAAAACATTTGTTGCATGTTCTTTTGATAAATATTAGAGAATGCAGTTGTGAGAACACTGAAAACACTACTTTTACATGTGACACTGTCGTCGAAGAGGAAACAGAAGAGAGTGATTCAGGAGACCAGGAAAAAGCGAATCACAAGGGAGATAAAGGGACAGGTGCACAAACAACCGCAGATGGAATTGGAAATGCCATAGTTGAAGATAATACTGAAACTGAAAACACTCCTTGTACTTGTGACACTGTCGTTGAAGAGGAAACAGAAGAGAGTGATTCAGGAGAAGAAGAAAACGAGCAAAATGGGACAGAAGAGAGTGGTTTTAATGGACCAAGAAAACCGAATCACGTAGGAGATACAGGGAAACCGCCACAATCAACCAATTAGATGGAACAGAAAATGGGATCATATTATAAACACTTCTTATATATGTGAAGATGTCACCGACAAGTGATTTAGAAGAACGTGAAAAAACGACACCAAATTCAGAATGAACTCACGCTCTGGTTTCTTAATTTTCTCAATTACTTTCGCTTCTCGTTTGTTGTATTAGTTCAATTGCTACGGATATTTTTGTTGACTGCTGGTTTTTTAAAAAAGATTTAGGTTTCCCCTTTTCTCCAATAAATGATTACTTCAATATCACTTTGCTCTCTCTTCCTCTCTTTATACAAACTGTCACTGTTGTTATTTTCGACCAACAACCCAATAATCATTCTAAGTCAAACAACACGTGGCACTAAAGTTCAAACCCAAATTAGATGGTGTGGGGTTGGTCACTTAGTAAATCAATCTAACCCAATTTATTTATTAGTGAGTCGGAAAAATTCAAATTTGACCTGATCCACCACGGGTTGGTGAGTAAACGGGTTGACTCACTTAATTACATTTTATTTTAAAATAAAAAAATTATAAACTTTCTATAATTTAAATCTAAACAAATTTCACTCCCAAATTTCATTGATGTTTAATTAATTTTAAAAATAAGTAACTTAAATAATTTTTTCAAACAAAAACAAAATAATAAATATTTTTTATAAAATTAAAATTAAAGTTTCAAAATCCCGTTACTTACCGTGGTTTCAAATCCTATTACTTTTCAGTGCTTTTCATTGGAGTTTCAAATCCTTATTAATTTCATTTGTTTCTTTTTTTTTTTAAATGCACATAAATCCTGAGATAGCGAAAATAATGATAGAGAAATATTTTAAAATTTTGATATTTAGAATTGAATATAACATTTATTAAAGGAACAAAGTAGAAAGTTCAAAACTTCAAAGTAAAATAATGTAAACGATAAAGTTTACAAGGTGAAACTAATAAACATTACAATATCTTGAGACTTTCTCAAGTCAAATACAAGTTTATTGAGAGTGTCTTTGAATCTGTACACTAGTGCAGCGAAGGAAAACGACGACAGTTGTTTTTTAATATACGCTTTGGTTTTAGAACAACGACATATACAGGCGAGGTAAAAAGGTCTGACACTTTAGGCCGCGGTTCCAACCGTGGTATAATAACCTGGGGATATGATAGCGATTCTTGCTTGAACCGCGACCAAAATCCTATTTTTTTTTCATTTTTGTGTAACCTTTGGCCTCAGTTTTACCACAACCGAGGTAATTGGGGATATGACAGCGATTCCTGCTTGAACCGCGGCCAAAACCCTATTTTTTTTAAAAAAAATTCGTGTAACCTTTGGCCTCGGTTTTGGCACAACTGAGGCCTATTCTCCTGCAATATTTTTTAATAGTATCACAAAAACAGACCTGCATATAAAACAATATCATAACAACACAAATTCAACACCATAGTCAATATTTACATCACATAATGTATAAAGTCTAATAACTATAAATCAACATGTTCTAATGTATTTTAAATCTAATAACTATGAACTATTATATAATCTAACTAAATGTTTTGCAATTACTTTTCTCAGGAATGTAAGTGGCTTCTCAAGAATTAGAGTAGGAGTCTTGAATCTCTGCACAAGACAATTGTTATTAATTAGTGTATATGAATTCAAAATTCATTAAATTTAAATATTACCGTTTCCCAGCCTCTTGTGATATGGGCACGAATAATGTGGGTCTTCCAATACATTACATAGTATCCACACTCATATGACCCATTATGTTTGTTACACTACAATATATCATCACAGTTGTAAATAGTTAGTGAAAATCATTAAAACAAAATAACTATAAGAAAGTATGGCTTTAGCATATGCCAAACCTTGAGAGCAATCCATGCAAGCTTTCTACTATTAGCAATTGATCTCCCAACTAACATCATACTTGCTGAAATAGAACTATATATAAAAAAAAGGTTTTAGCATTCATTTATATAACAAAGAAAGTCCAAATATTGAGGTTCTTACCAATCAACTACTTGTATGAGATGTTTGGGAGGAGACTTGTGCAATGAGCAGAACCACAAAGCATAGCTCTCTTGTACAGAAATAACAAGTAGCTGCTAATGGTACCTGAAATTCATAATAACTTAATCATTATATATTAAAATCACATATGAAACTTTATTATGTTAACAAAGTTCACTTACCCAGATACATAAGGAATAAAAAGTATGTTCTTCCCGCTTGCAAATCTGCTTATGAGATATGTTGTGATCTCATCAAAATCATTTGCGTGGTAAATTGTATAAATTCCTCTACCCCTCTCTCGTACTCAGCACTAATGCATGGTAAATTAATCCAATTTCGATCCATACGTAAATATTATACAAAATTACAATCTTACAATTATACAATATATTCAACATACAATCAATTCAATCATACAATCAAAAAATTCATAAACATTCAAATTATCAATTCAAACATTCAATCATACATAATTATTCATATTCAACACACACAAAATTAAAAATTAACAAAATGAAAATTAATAAACAGAATAATACAATCATACAATCAAACAATTAATAAACATTCAAATTATCAATTCAAACATTTAATCATACATAATTATTCATATTCAACCTACAAAAAATTAAAAATTAACAAAATGAAAATTAATAAACAAAATAATACGAACTTGAGAGCGTGAAAAACCATACAATAATGGAGAAGATGGAACAACACGCGGTCTGAAACGGAACAAATTTAAAAGAAAAAACACAATACCTACAAAAAAATACAACAAAATGTAAGTTTGATAATTCGAATCAATAAAAAAACGTATCAAACCAACCCAAAAACTAAAAAAAAAAACAAAAAAACTCCAGCGACCAAAGCCAAACTTGATCGGATACAAACGTAGGTGATGAAAAATGAGGAAGGAAGTTCTTCTATAGTGACGATGGCGGCGCAACGGTGGCGTAAGGAAGAAGGGAGAAAGATCACGGCGGCGTAGAAGAAGAAGAAGTTGCAGAGAGAAATTGCTGCAGAAGAAGAACTGTTCGTATTCGAGGAAGACGAAATTGTTCACTCTCTGTAATATTTTTATAACCTAATCAAATGTTACTACATCGGTTCACTAGAAAATCGGGGTAATAGAGGGGATACGGCCTCAGTTCCCAACTTAACCGAGGCCTATTCTACTAAAAAAAATTTAAAATTGATCTGAAATGGCAATTTTGAAACTTTTTTCAGCCTTTATGCCGCGGTTCCCCGCCTAACCGAGGCCTATTCTCTTTAATATTTAAAATTTTTTCATATCAGGGAATAGGTCGCGGTTCCCCTAAGAATCGAGGCCTATTCCCTGACCGGTCTGACTCCAAATTTATTTTAGGACTGACTTGACGGAAATGTCAGAATTTTGCAGGGACAATAGGCTGCGGTTCCCTTCAGAACCGAGGCCTATTCCCCTACAAATTTATTTCAGGACTGACTTGGCGGGAATGTCAGAATTTTGAAGGGACAATAGGCTGCGGTTCCCCTCAGAACCACGGCCTATTCCCCTGCAAATTTATTTCAGGACTGACTTGGCGGAAATGTCAGAATTTTGTAAGGACAATAGGTTGCGGTTCCCCTCAAAACCGAGGCCTATTCCCCTGCAAATTTATTTTAGGACTGCCTTGGGGAGAATGTCAAAATTTTGTAGGGACAATAAGCTACGGTTTCCCTCATAACCGAGGCCGAAAGGCATATACTGTCGATATAATTTCAAAAATGTCACCTTGCAATATTATGCTTCGGATTCTGGTGAACCGATGCATAATGTGCGCGGTAATAAATCAATTTTTTACTAGTGGTAATTGCTTTATTTTCATCCACAAAATCCCCTTTCTCTAATTTTGGATTAAGAAGGAATCTTCAGATCATAAGCCATTTCCTGTAAAATTCCTGTAACAAAATTACTTCTTCAATTTAGCTAATGAAAGTAATAATTGAGAAATAAACCATTTAGATCCATATTGGACAAGAAAATATTACCATTGAATGACCATAATTTACTCTAGAAATCAATTGTTGAAAGAAACATCTTGCCTATTCCAAGAAAAGGAGAAATAAAGATTAAATTTTTCTTTTCAAGTATCTAGCATGTGAAATACCATGGATAAAATAAAATAAAAAGCACGAAGTCAAGTAATTAGATATTAACAGTTTGTTAAATGCGAACATGATTCAACTTGCCATTGGAAAATTCACGCAGTAGTATTATGTGTATTTGTTTAAAATAGAAACAATACTCCTGTTTTGACACAATTTAACTTAGTGAATGTTTTATTTTTCTTTTTATTTGCGGAGATTTTTATTCTTTACAAATTAATTTGCGAGAATTTTTTAAATCTCCACAGTTAAAATTGCCACAAGTTATTTGCGAAGATTTTCTGTGACTCTTATTATCACATTCATATTGTGAAGGTTTTCTTTCGATTTGTTTTAACCTCCTCTATTGACTATTATTTTTTTGAGATTTTTATTTATAATTACTCACTTATATTTATAATTTCTTAATTTAATAAAATTTGTTTCTTAAAATAAGAAATAAATAAAATATATATAATTGTAAAATATACAAAAATTAATCAAAATTAATTTTATTGATTATTTAAGATAAAATACATTGAAAATTAAAATGTAAATATATATTAAAAAAATATAAAATGTTTAAGGAACATTACAATATTAACTAAAAAATCTAACATAGTCCAAAACAACCAAGCAAATTAAAAATATATGGACTAATGTTGGTGAAAGTTTAATATCATACCAGTAATTGCATTTTCTTCCCTGCCCTTCCAAGTAAAACAACTTCACTTCTTTAACTACTTAACTTTAACTCATTCCTCCACCACTACTTTTTTCAAATTCCCTATAATTTGATTCCAAGAGTATGGCTAACAAGTCATTGTTCGTATGCTCCCCTACTTCCATTACCTTCAATGTTCGGTTGATGATTCTCATAAGTGATGTTCTTATTTTTTTTTTTGTCAATTGCTTTCATCCTTTTATTTGTGTACGTTGGCAGAAATTTGACTTTGTAATTAATAGAAATTTTGCCACTCCAATTGTAAATCAAAGTTAGTACAACATAACATTTTTCGATTATGCATCTTTGATATCCATAGTAACTGATATCGAATCAATAGCTAATAACTCATAATTTGAAACAACTCTAAATTGTAGTGTCAAAAAGTTCAAAGAGGAATTGAATCTAGTCCAAAATAGAAACCCAAGTATGTTTAAGTTTTTAAGCATTAAATTACTCAACAAAGCACAAAAGTAAAAGAAAAAGTGAGGGGAACAAGAAAATTATCAAATTCTAGCTATCATCAATTAGGTCTTCTGTTGTAATCTCATAATACAAAGTTTATATATATATATATATATATGGATTCCTCCATCTGCAAGATTCTTTTTAGAGTGGTCCTTCATTACAATTTGAGAAGTTGGATATATTTATTCTTAAGAGTCATGGTCATCAATGATTGGTTTAATAAGAAATAACAAAGTGTTAGAGTTTTAGCCTTTGGTTTCTATGTAAGAGTAAGTAGCAATCAAGCAAATATATGAATTGTAGATGGCATAGTGAATAAACTAAACTAGCTCAGTATGGCCTATTAAAATTCATTTGCTTTGTTTTCAAGTATTTATTGATAGGGGAGCTATGTGTAGTTGAACTCATCTCACATACTTGTTTTTGATGATGAATAAAAGAAATGTTTTATATAGTTTTTTGCACAACAAAATGGAAAAACAATTGTTTGATTATATCTGTGTTTGTGCTTGAACTGTTTGATATATGTATTCATTGATTGGAAGTGAATCATTGATTGAAACACATTGCACATTGTATATATGATAGAAATAATCAATTACACTATTTGCATAATTTGTTAAATTTCGTCAGATATCAGTATATGCTTATCAAGGACAAAACAACTATGTTTTAATCGATTAAAACACGTTGTTATGCCAGTACATGATTGCTAATTGCATTGAAGTGTTTTGAATAGAAAATGTTTTCAAATTTGCTTACGTATGGAACTTAACTTATTACACTATTTTCCTAATCGATTAAAATCACTAGTACAAAAACACCGTATAACGTCGTTGTTTTTTGGCCTTTCACGTTGAATTCATGATCGACGTCATATCGAGAGATGTTAAATTGACGTCGAACATAGAACAATTCGACGTTAATATTCGATGTTAATCAAATTAACATCGAATTTTGTCAATATTCGTCGTTAATCAAATTTTTTTAATTAATTGTGATCATTTTTTACAACTCTACGAGACCTGAAAAGTAAGAAAGCAACAAATTTCAGCTTTTGATATTTTATAAAGCATGAACTATGAACGTGTACTTTAGTATCAACAACAAACAATAATAACAAACAACAAACAATAATAACAAACAACAAACAAGTTCAATCAAACAACAACAACAAACAGGTTCAACCAAACAAAAACAACAAACAAGTTCAACAAATAAATTCTTCAAAACGAAAAACGAAAACTAACCTTCAAAAATGGGTTCGTCGAAATAAAGTATTGCCACCAGTGAGAGAGAAAGCATAATGCGCCTATGAAGGACAAGAACACGAAAATAATCGGTCAAAACAAACGAAAATCATACCTAAAGTAGTTAATTAACATGCAATTGTAATGAAAGAAAAATTACATGTGATGGTCGTCAAACTTCATTCTAAAAGAGTTTGAGCAGAGAAGAGGGTATCGCGCACTAAGATAAAGTGAATGAATTTTCAATCTCCAGCTCAAATTTTTATTGAATTCACTAACTTTTTAACCTCTAACGTTGGGGCATTGGACGTTTTATATCCTTTTGACGTCTAATTCTAGGGAATTTGACGTCATACGTAAATACATTTTCACCTTCGCGCCAAACATTTTCTCAAAATTTACCCAATATAGACGTCGAATTACAATTCTAAACGACGTCTAATAATTGCATTTATTTACAAAAATGCCACCGGTCATTTTTAACGTTGGTTATTCAATGGTTGGACGTGGAACGCGTGACATTATACGCTATTTTTGTACTAATGAATGCACATATCTGGTGAGAACCATTTTCTTGAAAAGCCATAACTTTCAATAACGGTCATATTTTGAATATTGTTGGCTTGTATGTTTTGTATAATCGATTGCATGTGATTTTAATCTATTAAATATGATACAAATTTAAAACTGTTAAAGTAGAAGAAAAGACTTAATAAATTACATTAAATGGTTAATCGATTAAACTATGTTAGAGTTGAAAAATCTATAAATTGACGCATTGCTCTCTGCCTCAACATAATTCTATGATCTTACACTTTCATAACTAACTTGGTTGTTAAGATTTAATTGTAGGAGCGTCCTATAATTCTTGGAGCTCACTCATTTGGAAGGAAATTCATAAAGATTCTTGCAAGAACATTGTGCTAACACATTGTTGATCAAATCTACACATCTGGTGTGTTCTGTTTTGGATCAATATTCATCTGCAATCAAGAAGACTGTGTTTCCTTGTTGCTGTGGGCTAGGAAGAGGACCTTGTGTGTTCTAGTTCTTAGAGTTGAGATTGCTCTAAGGTGACAGAGATTGGGATAGTTTTCTGGGTTGAGACTATGTGGTGTTCATGTATTATGCTATAAGGGATATTGAGTTTGGGAAAGGAGAGTGCATTGAGAAGGGAGTTCTCTATATTCTTGCTTGTATAAACTCTATCAATATAGTAGTTCCCTTCAACTCAGGTTTATTAAAAGAAGACTGGATGTAGGCTTGGCCGAACTAGTATAAATACCTGTGTTGATCTTTCTATCCCTTCTCTTTTCATATTGCTCATATACTTGTTTGATTGCATTCCGAGAAAACTTCAAAGATTTCAAAAACCTTTTAAAAGAACAATTTTTTTTAAAGGGATAACCAATTTACTCCCCCCCTCTTTAAGCTTTATTTTATTGAATACTTTTATTAATTATTGAAATCTTGTCATGTATTTTTTATGTGAGCAATAAAAAATTTCATAATCAAATTTTTCTAAGTTTCTTATAGATTTAAATAATTTTAACTGAGTTTATGTGAAGAACTAGAAAATGGTATTTTAGAATAGTAATGAGTTAAAAATAGTGAGATCGAATATTTTAATATTAAATGGTTTTAATATAAATAGTTTGTTATAAGCGAGTTTCATTATTTTAAAACACATCATTTCTTTATAAACCACTTTTCTAGAGTCCTCTGCCTTCTCTCTAAGGGTTCTTGCACCCTATTAATCTGTTTGAAGATAAAAAAACCACCAGTGTGATCCTTGCGGTAAGATCTTCAAGTCTACCCGATCAATTTCTAAAAAAAAAAGTAAGTTAGTTTTCTATCATTTTTCTCTAGTTTCACGTTTTTCAATGCATGTGTGTTTGGCTCTATCGCATGTATTGTTCGAGTTGTATTTTATGTTCTTTATTCATGAGTGGTTATAACGGCGTACCCTGATAATGATTATGTGGTTTGTAGGTGCAGATAGAGCTCTTTGACCTGTGAAAGTAGTATAGGGACTTCTAGAACAATTTGGTCTTCTTAAAAGGTAAGGGAAGCTAGCTTATTTAGTTTGGATTAGTATGTGATTGATATTTGATGTTTGTATGATGATGTGATGATGCATTTGTGAACTTTAATTGAATAGTGAAACTTGGTATGTTTGGTGCTTGAAAAAAGGTGATTTATTCAATTGAAAACTTATGCATGCTAGTGTGTAGTTGATTTGCTGATGTGAAAAGTTGTTTATTGATGAATTTGTGAATGTAGATTTCGTGAATTTGAGTTGTTATATTTTACATAACTTTGGTTTGGAATAAATTAGAAGAAGGGTGAGTTTTGGGCATAAAATGAGAAAAGTTTGTAGTTTTGGGAATTGTCTTAGGGTCATTTAAGACTTAGTTGACCTCTTTTTGCTAATAAAAATATGGTGGTAAGCGTTTGGTAAGAAATTGTCTGATAAGGAGTCATCTGGTGAGAAGTCGTCGGGTGAGGAGTCGTCTAGTAGTGAGCATTTCGTAGATCGTTTGGTAAGGAGTTATCTAGTGGTAAGCATTTGGTAGATCGTTTGGTGGTATGAGTTGTTTGGCAATAACGAAGTTGTTGAAACCTCAAATTCGAGGTTTTAGACATCCGTTTTGGACATTCTTTAGGTCGTTTTGGGGGGTTTTGGACCTTCTTGAGTTGTTGGTGAGGGTTTCCAAGTTGTTTTCCTTGCCTAGTATGTGTTTCGAGTTGCTATGAAGAAGTTTGTGTTATTGAGTTGTTTAAACCGCTTTTTAGCCACCTAAAGCAGAACAAAATTAGTTTCCCCACTAATAAAGCATAGGGTTAACCAGAATATCAATGCTTGGACTCAACAAAATTAAGTTTACGGTGTAAAGTTAGGTCTTGCTTTTATTTACTATTTACTAACTAAAAGACAAGGTGAGGAAATAAAAAGAATGAAATTAAAAATAAAATATGTTTAAAGAAGAAAGAAAATCAAGTGAAATAAAAGAATAAGAAACAAAAATCTAAACTACGGGAAATGTAATGGTTCAAAATATACATGGACTATATATGTATATTTACAAGCAAATTTGGTAAAAACAAAGAACTTTAGCAATGAGAAACTAATGTGAAAATGAATAGAAATGGTGACTTAAGATTCTAAACTAATGAAAATATAGACAAAAACCAAAACTTTATTTAAAAGAACACATTCACAATAATAGGAGATCTATCTAAAATAAAACTAAAATACACATCATTTAATTAATTGTCGTGTTTGCTGCTAACTATTATAACATAATTGTTATATTCGATTACTTTAGTAGCTTAGTCGATTAAATTGCGTCTGAGATGTGTTATTCTATAAATTGACGCGAATTTGATTTCTGTAAGAACTTTTGGAAAATCTAATAGTGTGATATCTTTTATAGAAAGTTGTGATCTTACAGGAAGAGAGAAAAAGATCCAAGAAACAAGAGTGACCGTGGTGATCAACTACTCTTGATTTCTTGCAGAGCAAGACTATTGTGTTTTTCAAAGGCTGATCAACTTGCACATTTGGGTGTCATTGAGCGATCAGATTCTGCAATCTTTTGAAAATTGGTTTGAGGTTCCCTGTTATGATTATAGGAAGAAGAGCGTGTGGCATTCTTGACTTTGAGAGTGTCTCAAAGGGTTTAGACGGCAAGAGAGGAGATTCTTGCTGCTGGTCTAGTTTATGTATTGCCTATATTTTGATTAGAGGGTTAGAGAGGTGTTTTACATTTTTGAGGTGAGGTCTTCTGTAGAAACCTTGTTGTAAACACCTTGATCATTATAGTGCATTTGCTTCCTGTGGTTGGAAGGACACTGGATGTAGGCTTGGCCGAACCAGTATAAGAACACAGTGTTTGACTTTTCTGAACCTTACTCTTTTATTCAATCGATTGCATTGTTTACATATTCGATTAAGTTTTCGCTGCATTGTGTTGAGTCACCGACAAGTGTACCGGTAAGACCAAGTATTGTGTCTCAAGAGACTCTCGGCACTAGACAATTGTCTGATAACTCGATTAATTAAGACTTAAAAGGAATGAAATCATTGGTTTAGAATGCAAATACAGAAAATTAAATATGAATGCAGTTTTGATCAATTGAAGAGTAGAACAACGATGAACGGATGATGTTTATGTTATGAGATGAATATGTTGTTGGGGCTAGATTTCACCAAGTTTACTCTCATGTATATAAGAATTCTTCTTCTTTCATTAAAGTCAACATCACTCACTAAATTACTTAAAACCCGATCCCTCGATGAAGAAAGCATATCCTTAATTACTAGTTCATACAATTCCTAGCATTCCTAATAATTAATTCTGAAGATCAAGAGCTTAAGACGACCAAGACTCATACCCCCATCCTTGAGAAATACTGCTCTTGGGAGTAATTATACAAGAACCTTAATTGTAAGGAAACTCCCGGCACTCATGCAATTCACACATCACGCTATGAATGAGTTAAACAAAGCAAGCATTGATCACAGAAAAGTTACCCTAACAGTTAATGAAAGAAGCATAAATTATTAAGAATCAATTCAAATACATGAGAGTTTACAAGATTACATCATCCCCAAACAACAAATAGAAGTTAGTTCCCCATTGTCACGGTGAAATTAGATGTACAATGGAGAAGAATGAGATAGAAAAACCCAAAAAGTTGAAGATGGAAGCTCCCACATCCAAATCCGCCTTCAAAGAGTGGAGGAGTGTGTTCCTACGCCTCCTCTGCCAAAGATACCAAACCTAGGGCGTTTGGGTCCTTTAAATATAACGGAATCATGATAACAGTTGAAAAACTGTTTTTTTTTATACTTAAAGTTGACTTCAATTACAACCTTTATGACTTAGAAATTAGCTTGAACTCATGATTTTGTTGAATTGTTGGAAATAACAAAGTTGGACAAGTTTTATGCTTGATTTCCTTGTTTTTGCAGGTTTTTAGATGAAATTGATGAAAGAAGTGAAAAGGGATATAGATGGAATCAGAAAAGGACACAAAAAGTGCAAAAGAAGAGAAAATGCAAGTACCGCTCAGCGCCAATTACCGTTGAGCGCCACTCTCAAAGACCCGTTGTCACCGCTGAGGGGAGAAAAGCCGCTGAGGGGAAGAAGTGGTCATGCGTTATTACCGCTGAGCGGTATTTAACGCTGAGTGACACTTTTCTGGGCTTGGGCCTCCTTTTATGTAATTTTTAGAATATTATATAAGCTTTAGGACATTCTAGGGTTTGTATCTTTGGCTGAAACGAAGCAAAAACGCACTCTTTCACCCCTTGGAGGAAGATTTTGGATGCTAAGGCTCCTTTCTCAACTCTCTAGGGTTCTATCTGTTAGCAAAATGATGAAGATGAAGTTTTGATGATGTCCAAATCAAGTCAAAAAATCAAGATTCAAGATGTTATGAAGACTTGTATTGCTATGGAAAGCTTTTGTAATAATTGTAGTTTAGTGTCAAGGACTTAGATTAGAAAAAGAAAAGTTTTTTGTAAAATTACTGTAGCACATTACTGTAGCAAATGACTGTAGCAATGTACTGTAGCAAAACACTGTAGCTAATCGATTAACAAAGGTTGTTAATCGATTAGCGCTAATCGATTAGCAGAGGCTGTTAATCGATTAGCAAAGTGACCGTTTGAAAAACTAGTCGTTTTTAGAGCCGTTGGACTATCCGTTGGTGCGTTAATCGATTAACCACTTAAGTTAATCGATTAACACAGTGAGAAAGGCTGAAAACGAAAAATGGAAGAGCCTTTGGATGAGTCTATAAATAGACTCTCATTTCCTCTCAAGAAAGAACTAGAGAAACTCTTCCCTTGTGATCAAATACTCAGAAACTCTTGAGAATTGTGTGCTCTTGCTCAGCTAAGGAAACTCTGTCTGTAGAGTTGGTGAAATACTGCTACGGTGATAGAGGAATAGCTGGTTCATCCTTGGTGTGTCTAAGGAGGTGTTTGGAAGTGTTTCATCCTTCGTGAAGTATTCGGAGGAAGTGTTTCATCCTTTGTGAAGATTCAAAGGAGGTGTTGTCTCATCTCTTGTGGCATCAAGAGAGGTGTTTTCTAAACTTTTACAAATTGTATCTTTGTGATTGTAGTTTGTAATTGTTTGGTTTAATTGCTTGCATTGTCCCTAGTTTGGCTGCAACGTGTCAAAGTAGTCCATCTTTTTAAAAAAATTTCAATTACGTACAAACTTGGTTTAAAAGTGTCAATTTCGTCCAAACGTATGTAAAATTTGCTTCAATCAAGTCCCTTCCGTTAAATTCACCAAAACGGACGTTAATTTTTTAGTTCTCTCTCCTCTGCTCCTCTGCTTCTCTGCTCTGCTCCTCTGGACATTATAAAATAATATAATGATAATATAAAATATAAAATAATACATTAAGCAATTATTAGAAAATTTGAAAATATTATGCATATATATTAAATGAAAAAAACAGTATACGTGGACTAAGTTATACAGAACTTCTGCACAGAGTAATGATTGTGGATGAAACTCTCATTTCTCATATATTTATACTTGGTTTTAGTTTATCTTACAAAAACATGAAAACTAAATCTAAACAAAAAGTATTCTTTTCACACCCATTTTCTGCTTCATTCGATAATTTCTTTTCGTAGTAAAATATTATATTAAAATAATAACAATAAATATAATTAAAATATTATAATTCGTAGTAAAATATTATCTAAAAATCAAATAATTCATTTTTCTGTTCTTTAACTAAAAAGGTATTTACAAAATTATTTATTTTGGTATGATATTGGTTCAACTGTTTCTACATATTTTCATTTTCTTTAAAAAAGAATTATACGTGTTGTGTTAATTATATATATATAATTTATCGTCATTAAAAGTATATTAAAAATATATATAAGATAATAGGATAAATCATATATATTTAAAATAATTTATTAATTAATTTATTTACTAAAATAGTTTTAAGATAATAAAATATAAGATAGATATTTATATTTGAGATTAATAAAATTATTTTACTTTAAAATACACACATATTTTAATTAATAGATACTGTATAACTTTAATTTTTTCTTTCAATTAACAGGCACAATTCTCTATTAATAAATCATATGTAGCATATTGGTAAAAAAAAAGTGGAATAATAATTTAGATAAAATCATTTAGTTACATCATGATCATGATTTAATTTATGTAAATATTAAATATAAGTGAAAAACATTTTAGTAAAGGAGCAGCAGAGCATAGCAGCAGAGCAGCAGAGTAGAGAAGCAGAGGAGAGAGAAAAAGAAATTAACGTCCGTTTATGTGGATTTAACGGAAGGGACTTGATTGAAGCAAATTTTACATACATTTGGACAAAATTGACACTTTTAAACCAAGTTTGGACGTAATTGAAACTTTTTTAAAAAGATGGACTAACTTGACACGTTGCAGCCAAACTGTGGACAATGCAAGCAATTAAACCTAATTGTTTTGTGATTAGTAAATTGTTTATCTTGTTTTGAGATAAGCGACTGGACGTAGGATTGGTAAGATCCGAACCAGGATAAAATCATCTGTGCAAATTTCTCTCAACCTTACTCTATTTTATTGTTATCATTAATTCCTAAGTAAGTTTAATTGAGTAGAAATTTTTAAGGCACACGTTTTTAGTAAGAACCAATTCACCCCCCCTCTTGGTTTGTTGTTCCACGCTAACCCATCCGCTGCAGCCGCTCTGACACTATCCTTCACTTTTCCATTGTATTTCATCTAGTTTCATCATGAATATGGTGAACGAAACTTATTTTGTTGTTGGGGAATCAATGTAAATCTTTAGAAACTCTCTTGTATGGAATTTGTTCTTCAAGATCATTTCTATGATACATGCTTTCTTTCATTAATAGTTAGGTTTTTCCCTCTTTACTCAAAGCATGCATTGTTTAACTCATTCGATGTCATGATTATTGGTTTTGTCGATATGGACACATACGGGAAAATCTAGATCTGGGGAATCTCTCCCATCAGTATATTACCAACCTAGACATAGGAATATGATAACTGGTTGCCTTTAAGCTTTTGTTCATTATAATGCATGATTAATTGCTAGGGAGACAAGACATTGTAAACTAGTGATTATGATTAGGCTTTCTTCGCCGAGACATCGGGTTTAAAGTAATTTAGAAAGTGGCATTAACATTAATGAAAAGAATGATGAATTCCTAAATACAAGAGAGTGGAAAGGATGAAATCGATAAACCCCAACAACATATTCATCCATATATTTCAATTCACGTGTTTTGTTTCTTCTTGCCCATTGATCATCACATGCATACATATTTACTTTTCAGTCTTTTCAATTTGAAACTTACAACAATGTGTTCTCAAGTCTTAATTAATCAATAAATTACATAATTGTCTAGGTCGTGAGTCTCTTGGGAAACGATACTTGGTCTTACCAAGATTATTACTTGATACGATTCGGTTACACTTGTCGAGGGATAAATAAATCACAACAAAAACAAAGCCCATGCCCATCTCGCTGGTACTCAGTGATAACGGTTGAAAATACCATTATCTGTGATATGATTTTGATACTAAATGCACCCTTGTCTACTTAGAAACTTGCTTGAAATCATGTTTTTCTGTGAAGTTGTGTGAATAAGAGAGTTAAGGTTGAACTTGATGATTTTATGACTAAATTCCCTTGTTTTAGCAGGAAATGAGATAATATGGAAGCAGAGCTGAAGTGCCAAGAAGATGGAGCTCAAAAAGATCTGAAAAAGCACCAGAATGTAGGAACGCCCAACTCTTGGGCGCCGTTTTATGGGCGTTGAGTGCCAATTTTAGTATCGCAGCACGCCCAGGCACCCTAAGTGGGACGCTGATTGCCAGCAAGATGGGCCTCGACTTTGTTTCTGTTTTGATTCCGCTCTATTTAAAGGACCTAGACGCCCTAGGTTTTGTATCTTTGGAAGAGGAGGCACATCAATACACTCTTCCACTCTTTGAAGGCAGATTTGGGTGCGGGAGCTTCCATCTTCAAATTTTAGGGTTTTCCATTCTTCTCCATTGTACATCTAGTTTCACCATGACAATGGGGAACTAACTTCTATTTGTTGTTGGGGGATGATGTAACCTTGTGAACTCTCATGTATTTGAATTGATTCTTAACAATTTATGCTTCTTTCATTAACTATTAGGGTAATTCTTTTGTGGTCAATGCTTGCTTTGTTTAAGTCATTCATAGTGTGAGGTGTGAATTGCATGTGTGCCGGGAGGGTCCTTATAATTCAGGTTCTTGTAGAATTATTTCGAAGAGCAGTATTTCTAAGGGATGGGGCTATGAGTCTTGGTTGTCTTAAGCTCCTAGTTTTCAGAATTATTTATTAGGAATGCTAGGAATGCTAGGAATCGTATTAAGGACATGCTTTCTTCACCGAGGGATCAGGTTTTAAGTAATTTAGTGAGTGACATTGACTTTAATGAAAGAAGAAGAATTCTTATATACATGAGAGTAAACTTGGTGAAATCTAACCCCAATAACATATTCATCTCATAACACAAACCTCATCAATTCATCGTTGTGCTACTCTTCAATTGATCAAAACTGCATTCATATTTAATTTTTTGTATTTGCATTTTAAACCAATGATTTCGTTCCTTTTAAGTCTTAATTAATCGAGTTATCACACGATTGACTAGTGCCGAGAGTTTCTTGGGACACGATACTTGGTCTTACCATTTTATATTACTTGTACGATCTCGTACACTTGTCGGTGACTCAACAAGTTTTTGGCGTTGTTGGTGAGGACTCACGATTTAAACTATTTCTATTTGTTTTGTTTATTTCTAATAGTGTTTTCTAGGGTGTTGTGTATAGTGCATGTAGGATGCACTTCAGACAAGAAGTTAACTATATGGGCACTCAATTTCACCAAGGTAATTTCAACCACGGGTGGTTACCTCATCCAAGCATGTGACAAAGTTAATTTGGTCAAGCTGCCAGACAATTTAATAGACCACCACAATAACAACAACAATGGCAGCACCAATCCTCTTTTTCAGAAAGAATGGCAAAGCTAGATGACACACTTCAACAGTTGATGCAGATGTTTGTATCTCATCATAAAAACATTGAAGCGACACTCTGAAATATGGGAATGCAGATTGGTCATCTAGTTCAGAAGGTGGAAGATTTTGGGGGTAATATGAAAGTTACCCCTAGAGAGGAATGCAAAGTCGTTGTTACTAGAAGTGGCAGAATTTTAGATGAGAGAAAAGAAAAAGAAAGGTTGAGTCAAAAAGAGAAAGATGTAGAGGAAGAGAAAGAAAAAGAAGAGAGTGAGAGAAAAGAAAATGAAAGAGAGAGGGAAGAAAAGAAAAAGAGAGAGGAAGAGGATGAGAGAAAAAAAAGAATTATATGAAAAACCCCTTCCTTACCAAAAGAATTATTATGGGAAGAAGAAGGAAAAACAGTTTGAGCATTTCATGGAAATCTTCAAAAAATTGGAGATTAAAATTCTTGTGATTGAGACATTGCAATAGGTTCCTGGTTATGTTAAATTCCTGAGGAAATTCAACAAAAAGAAAAAATATCCAGAAAAGGAAACAATTGAGGTACAGGGCAATTGTAGTGTGATCTTGCAGAAGGCACTTCCTCTAAAGGTTAAAGATCCAGGAAGTTTCAGTATTTCCTGCACTATTGGGAGTCATGAAATAAGGAAATCTCTAATTGATTTAGGGTCTAGTATCAATTTGATGCCCTTATCTATACTTGAAAAGATTGATGGTCTTGAAGTCACGCCTATAAATATGACCTTGCAAATGGCGGATAGGTCCACTAAGATCCCCTATGGTGTGGTGGAGGATGTTGTGATTCGAATAGACAACCTTAGATTCCTAGTGGATTTTGTGGTGATGGAGATTGGGGAAAATTTGTAGATCCCTATTATTCTTGTTAGGCCATTCATCAAAATGGCCAAGATAATCATCAATGTTGATGATGGAACTATAGCCCTCAATGACCAAGAAGAGGAGGTGATCTTCAATGCTGAGCAGCAGATCCAGGTGGAGAAGACTAGGCTCAAAGCTGCATATGAAGATGCACTAGGGACTAGTACAAAAGCTGTTAAGCCAGGGAAGAAAGGTAAAAACTGTTTTCTATCACAGGTGAAGGAAGAAGAAAAAGACAGCAAAGGAAAAAGTGTTCATCAAGACTCCCTGGAAAAACATGCAGAATTCAAGCCAGGCATACCAGTGAGATTCATCAATAAATTATGGGTGGTGAAAGAACTTAAAGCTGATGGATTGATAGAGATGTGACGTGAGCTTTATGTGTCCAGCTGATGACGTTAAAGAAGCGCTTACTCGGAGGCAACCCAGGTTTTTAAAAACTCTTATTTTAATTTGTTTATTATTTCTTTTATTTGAATTTTGTTAATTGAGTTTAATTTAGTTTTAGGATTGTTTGTTTTGAATTTGTTAATTATTGATTGCTTTAAAGTGTGCATAGTTTGTGTTTAGTGAAAGATGTTTGTGGGGTGAAGAGAGATTAATTATTCGATTTGAGTGTTGATATGTGAGCTGGGGAAAAGAAATGTGAAAATTTGAAGTTGAATCTGAGGGCCTTTGACTAGGAATACCCAAAACAAGCCAAAAAGTGAAGGGGGACAAGTCACGCTCAGCACTTAGTGTGAGGGGCGGCCCACTTCACTCCTTTTACGCCCTAGGGTTTGCCCAAGCCCCCTCTTTCAGATTTCACTCTTCCTAGCCTCTCTAAATACTCTCCCTAAGAACTCTCTTCACTTTCCCCTTCACTTTCCCATCAAAACCCTACTTTTCACTCATTCACTAGTAAAAAAACAGCGTACAACGTCGAATATTTTGGGCCTTTCACATCGAATTTGAGAACGACGTCATATTGGGAGACGTTAAATTGACGTCGAATTTAAAAAATTCGACGTTAAATTTAACATCGATATTTATCAATAAACGACGTTAATCAATTTTTTTATTTTTTTAAATTGATTGTGATCCTTTTTTACAACTCTACGAGACCTGAAAAGAAGAAAAACAACAAATTTCAGTTTTTGGTATTTTGTAAAGCATGAACTATGAACGTGTAATATAGTATCAACCACAAACAACAATGACAAACAACAAACAAGTCCAATCAAACAGCAAACAAGTTCAATCAAACAACAACAACAAACAAGTTCACCCAAACAATAACAACAAATAAGTTCAACAAAAAATAACAAGAAACAAGTTCTTCAAAATGAAAACAAAAACGAAAACTAACCTTGGTTCATCGGAATAAATTGTTGCCACACGTGAGAGAGAAAGCAGAATGCGCCTATGAAGGACAACAACACGAAAATAATCAGTCAAAAGAAACAAAAATCATACCTAAAGTAGTAAATTAATATGAATTTGTATCAAAATGAAAGAAATATTACATGTGATGGTCGTCAAACTTCGTTCGAGAAAAGTTTGAGCAGAGAAGAGGGTCTTGCGCGCTAAGATAAAGTGAATGAATGTTGTGTTTTCTTGAAGAGCAAGACAGTTGTGTTTTTCAAAGGCTGATCAACTTACACATTTGGGTGTCATTGAGCAATCAGATTCTGCAATCTTTTGAAGATTGGTTCGAGGTTCCCTGTTGTGATTACAGGAAGAAGAGCGTGTGGCGTTTTTTACTTTGAGAGTGTCTCAAAGGGTTTAGACGGTAGGAGATGGGATTTTTGCTGCTAGTCTAGTTTGTGTATTGCCTAGATTTTGATTAGAGGGTTAGAGAGGTGTTTTACATTTTTGACGTGAGGTCTTCTGTAGAAACCTTGTTGTAAAAACCTTGATCATTATAGTGCATTTGCTTCCTGTGGTTGGAAGGACACTGGATGTAGGCTTGGCCGAACCAGTATAAAAACATAGTGTTTGAATTTTTTGAACCTTACTCTTTTATTTAGTCGATTGCATTCTTTATATATTCGATTAAGTTTCCGCTGCATTGTTATTTGATTATCTTGCAATTCAAGAAAAGTAAAAGCATCAGTTTTTGTGAAAAGATTTTTAAAGATTGTGTTTTTTACACTTCACCAATTCACCCCCCCCCCCCTCTCCCCCCCTCTTGGTGTGAAAAATTGAGTCATTCTATTTTAGTAGTGTGCATATGATTAATGATGTGGCAGTTTCCCAATGTGTGTGGAGGATTAGAACACGTGGCAGAATCTGGTGAAGTATGATTTAGGAGGGGTAGGAATAGGAAACTTAAGGTTGTAGAGGAAAAGACTTAGTGTATGGACTTATTTATTGGGGTTGTTTCAGAAATAGGAGTATATGTGTAAATGCTAGGGGTATAATCAGTTAAAACTGATGGGTGAGGGCCTTTTTTTATCTTGGAATTTTAAGTTCACACTTTAAATGGATAGAACTTTTATTTTAGCTGCACAAATAAACATTAGAATATCCAAGAATAATTTATGCACTAAAGTTATTTTTTTCGTCTCTTTATTTCCCAAATCCAATAAATCCCATTGCCACAAATTCACTTTAAATCAATCATTTAAGCACATGAATTTTATCAAAATTTTAATTTTAAGACATAAATGTGGATATAAATATGCACTCATCAGTAAGTCTTGTTTATATGTTTTTGGATTGTTTATTGGTTTTATTTGAATTGGTTCTTTTACTTTGATGGTGGTGCATTTATTTCATGATATTTCTTACTATGGTTACATGAGATTATATATATATATATATATATATATATATATATATATGGATGAAAGGTTCTGGAAAAAGAGTTTGAAGGAGGAGCTTCTTATTGGTGGTTTCAAGTGTTGTTAGTATGAATGGACGGGGTTAAGCTAGGGTTTATCCTGACGCTCTAATAATCATTCAGGCTCAAATAGAAAGAGATGAGTCATGTGGTAAAAGTAGCCAGAAGTCCTCATCTAAGGGCTTCACCTTGGCCAAAGATGTTCACCTAAGGGCTTTACCTTTAGCAAAAACATTAGTTAACGGAATGGTAGCTTGAGGTGGGCAAACTATTCCACTACATAGGTGCAGGAACCTCTATAACTTTATATTCATACTATATCTGAATGATTCAAGTCTATATTTATCATATGTTTCTAGAAAGTTTGTTTACTTGGCTTGGATTTATGATCTGTGTTGAAGTCTTAATTATTCTATGATATTTCTGTTTACACTAGCTTATCCTTGCTTTTGTCTTTATTAGACTGTGTGTTTTTCTCTTTTGCGATGATTACCTTAAAATGGTGTGAGCTTAAGGATCACATTTTTTCGGTTGTTTCAACGTGAGATTGAGGGTGAAACAACAACATAGATAAATTTTGTTCTCTAGGTATATAATCTTCTTTATAAAAAAAACATGCAATTCCTTAGTAATTATTAGGTTTAATTGCTTCCTTTGTCCCTAGTTTGGTTGAATTGTGTCAAATTCATCCTCATTTTTTAAAAAGTTTCATTGTCGTCCTCACGTGGTGTAAAAGTGTCAATTGAATCCAAACATAGAAAAAATTTGTGTCAACGTAGTCATCTCCGTTAAATACACACTAACGGTGTTAAGTGGCTGATTATTTGGCATTAAAGAATTAAAACGTGGCAAATGAGTCACAGTTTCCCCTTTCCTCCCCAGATTCATCTCCTCTTCTCCAACACAAAACAGAAACCCCCACTTTCTCTTATTCTTCTTACTCACTCGACAACCACGCACAAAACTCAAATCTCCCTTTCCCAGCCGAGACCGGCCACCGCGTCATCTCCGCGCACACTGCCGCCTCCGCCAGACCGGCCGCTGCGTGTCGCCGTCCAAGTCGTCGCCAACTCATTCCCCCTTCCTCTTCGCGCGCGGGAAGAACTCGCCTTGCACCCTGCAACCGCCACTACCTCCACCGAAGTCGGCCGCCGCGAGCCTCCGAGGCCGCCAAGGTGAGGTGAGCAAAGCTTTCCTCATACGTGCAACCGTGGGAAGCTTCTGAATAGCAGCCCATTTGAGAGCCTCTTCATCGTTCTCCTGTTCGAATGAGTTTGAGAATATCTCCGCGTCACTGTTCCTCCAAATGGATGAACTTCCAATCCTTAAACTACCCCCACCCTCCATATATCTCAAGCAAAGGCTGAACCTTTATGGCACCCCACTTGAACTGCAGACAAACAGTAACCAGAAGAAACTACAAATCTGGAGAAGCAAACAAAATAATTGCTTGAAAGCTACTTTACAAGTTTGTTTCTTTTGGTCTTGTTTTGCAAGACCCAGTAGTTTTTTCTTTCCCGCTGCCCTCGCCGGAGCCCAGTAGTTTTTTCGTTCACAAATACCCTAAATGAATTCTAATTTTAATTTCCCCAATTCAATAACCTATTTCATTGACACGTCATTGACACGTCATTACCACTACTGTGATTTATTTGCCACGTTTTAATTCTTTAGTGCCAAATAATCAGCCACTTAACACCGTTAGTGTGTATTTAACGGAGATGACTACATTGACACAAATTTTTTCTATATTTGGATTCAATTGACACTTTTACACCACGTGAGGACGACAATGAAACTTTTTTAAAAATGAGGATGAATTTGACACAATTCAACCAAACTGGGGACAAAGGAAGCAATTAAACCTAATTATTATCTTTATAACTATTACTTTAATAATTTTTATGTTAGTAAAACGGGATGTTATAATTTGTGTTATTGAAATCAAACACAATATTAAGAATTTGGATAAGAAAGAAACAAAAATATGTCTAAAATCTTAATTATATTTACTAAATTATATTTTGTTTTGTGTGTTTATATAATTGATATGATTTTAGTTTTAATATAGTTAATTTGAAAAAAAATAAAACAATGTTTTCTATACTTATATAAAAGTAACTTCTTTTTTGTGTATGCATTTATTTTTCAAATTTATCTTTTAAATTAATTTATTTTAATTAAAATAATTATTTCATTAATTTTATCGTTTCATAATTTTTTTTTAATTTAACTGATTTTTAAACTTAACTATTTTTTAATTATAAAAATACCTATAAAATAAGTATAAATTATTTATAATAAAATTATAAAAAAATTTATATTTAATTTTATAATTATAATAAAAATGATAATAATAATTTTATTATTTTTTATTATCATAAAAAAATAAACATACATTGATTTTTATAAAGATAATTTAAGTTTTAGATGTTTATTTGTATCCTTGTTAAAGTTCTCTATATATGATTTAGAGATTACATTTAAATGGATAGTAAAACCAAAATGTGAAACTCAATATATAAATGTTAAATTTGGGAATACTTAGTAAAATAAAAAAATTTAATAGAAAATTAATTCATAATACTCAGATTTACTAATGAATTAAAAACTCAATGAAGCCAAAGAAAAAGATGTAAACCGTTCCTTTCCATTTCGGCTTTAGTCGACTAGCACCATGCCTATCTCCACAGGCCTCTTCTCTCGCCGGAACCCTTACCTCTTCCTCAAAACCCCTCGCAGACTCATTGCATCTCAAGCCCAAGCCCAAGCTCAGCCCAGCATAAAGCCCCTCCGCGTCCTCTTCGACGAAGCCATTGGCCATTCCAAGAAGAGCACCACCTCCGACTCCGACGAAGAGCGAACCGAATCAAAATCCGCAACCGAACTGAAGAACAATCTGAAGCAGTTGGAGCAAGACATTAAGACCCTCAAAGGGAAAACACCAGGGATTCCTAAAAGGATGACCTTGTTTGCTGCGTTTACGAATAAACAACCTCCCACGAAACCAAAGGAGAATAAGCAACCTCCCACGAAACCAAAGGAGAATAAGCAACCTCCCACGAAACCAAAGGAACCAGTGATTGTCAAAGAGCTTTCACCCGACATGAAGATGTTTGCGCAGCACTTGTTCGAGAAGGGTTATTTTAAAGACGCCAATTTCTCACAGTCGAAGAAAAAATTTGATCATGGTTGGTTTACCAGTTTCTACGCATTAGGGTATATCAAGTTTGCCGCCCAGAGATTCGCCAGAGATAACCAGGAAATTGCCAAGTAAGATCAAACGAAGCCGTTACAACTTATATTTTTAATCATAATTATTACTATCGTATACTGTTCCGCTCTCGATGATGAATGAACATATGGAGTTTTTTCATGCTCGGGTTTTGTCCTCAAATTGGTTTTTCTTATTGTTTTGATTTGGGTTTGCTTCTAATTCGTAGAGGGAGGATATTTTTCGTTATTTTGATAATATAATGTATCTGAACTTCAACATTTATGGTTTGATGTGTTAGTTTGGTGCTTGTCGTTTTAGTTCCTGATTTTTTCTTTGTGTTGTCTCTTTTTAAATTGCGAATAAAAATAAAAATAGAGTCTCTGAAAGTGTGAATCACTGTCAAATCAGTCCAAAAATAAAAATGCGTGGGACTACAGCTATAATGTATTAGCTAAGCAACTAACAATTTCAAGGAGTGAAGTAACCATTTAACTAATATTATATTTTGGTGGAAAGATTACTCATATATCTTATTTGAGGATTGAGTTTGTTTTTCATATTTATAGATGATTTGATGCCTTATGGAAGAAAATCCTTAGAATTTGTTAGTGCCCATTTAGCTGACTTGCATTGCTGAGAAAATGATCAAATTTCGGATTTCACATCTTTTGCATTGTTTTTGCAATATTGCAAACCTTTGTATAATGAAATACCAACATTTGTTTTCAGAAGGAATTGGCAGAACGGTAAATTATTCTTTTCCTTGGTGTTTCTATTTCATAGTTTTCCCCAAATGACTTATATTTATCATGGAATTGGATTGACAGATGGTTATCAGGAAGTTCCTTGAAGCAAGTGGCTACATTTGGTTGCTCTCACACCAGTAACAGTGCTGTCTTTCCAGCTAAAAGGCTGCGGAAGTTTTTTGAGGTCCCAGAAAACACTGTAAGGTTTATGGCATGCATGAAAGGCATAGCATGTAGTTGTTTATGGCATTGTTCTTGAATCAGAATTTTAATGTCACTTTGACACAGTCATAATAAAGGTCTGGTTTATAGGTTAGTATAGGTCACCAAAGTGAACTTCAACTTTGATTAAAGAACAGCATTAAAAATAGTTAAGAAACTGCATCAGATGGTTTGTTTTATTAAGTTGCTTGATTGAAACCTTATTGAAAAAGTATGTAAGTGTATATGTGTATAAGTTGTTTTATAAGTGAAAACAAAATAAGATTAAGGTTAAATTGTTTCATATTACTCATAAGTTTTGTTCACAAATATGTTAGAGAACTTGTTGAAATAAGCTGGAAACACCTTATAACTTATGGAAAGATTATAAGCTAGTTTTAAGGTCTCACAAATCTTATACAGATGCTTATGTTATGAGTACAAATGTTTATACACCTGAAGTTTTACCCTGTATTATATGTATCTGCTTAGCTATACATATGTTTTCTTTTGCCATCAGGTTTGCTGTAAATGCACCCTGCAACAAACATGCAAGTTTAGAAATCAAAGTGTATGGAATGTTAGCACAAATAATTTGGAATTAGTGACAGTTATGAAGGTTATCACTTCATATGGTTTAGAGTCAGTTCACCCCCAGCTGGTAGTGCCTGATGTGGTAAAGAAGTCAGTGAGTCAATTGCTGAAGGAGATTGTGAAACTGAGTCCAACCACTTGAGATTGCTTCTGATTGACCACTTTTTTCTCTTCATAATCTTGTGAACATGATCTTCAGGCCTTGCAGACCATTTATTGAGATTACTCTTCTTGCTACCCAAGCTAAAAGCTTCCAAAATGATACTCTCCTAAATGCTCCATTTCTGGTGAGTGACAACGTTTTCATTGGATAAAGAGCTTGCTTGAAATAGGCACAAATGTATGGACTGGAATATGGTGTGACTTTCATTAGTTATAAGTTTTGGTTTGGGATAAGGTGACGTTTTATTAGAAAAAATAGTAAGAAAAAGATTATTGAATTCTTTGGTTCATCTTAATTTAAAAGAATAGTGATATATTTTTTCTTGATTCTATTTTTAAAAATTTAATTGATTATTAAATAAATTTTATTAAACATGCACACTCAATGAACGACAACCACAAAATAACATGTCCATTTTTGGTTTAACATGTAATTTTGGACTTAAACAGGCAATCAGTTTCTGCAAACATGGTCTTTGAGATGCCCATTAAACCCTTCTCACATTTTTTAAACGTCACCTATTTGATGGCTCCGCCACGAAGGCACCACCGGCCCCACTCACGGAAGGGCAGTTTGCGATGACAACGGACAATAAAAAACATGAAAACCATGAGAAGGTTGCATTGACGTGAATGCAAATTTCCATTTTGTGGTGGGGGGGAAGGCAGAGTAGGATTGAATCAACGAGGAAGATAGGTGGGTCGCACAATCCGAAAGATATTATTTTCTACAATATATTTTGAATTATGTAATTTAAAATATATTTTGAATTATATAATTTGAAATATATTACTTTTTAAATTACATCTTGGATTGTATAATATATTTCTGAATCTGAAAATTTACACAATGGAATATATTGTCTTTTTGAAATACATTATATACAATCTAGAAAATAATCTTTTATTAAGAATAAAATGGCTATTATATGATGTATATGGGAATGTAAGAAGCAGTTATCCTGAAAACATAAACAAATCGGTTCAGCCCAACCTACATTCAAATTCATGAAATCACCTTCGTATGACAATAAAGATAAATCCATAAAAATAATGGGTGCACAAAGTTTTTCTTCCCTGCTTTTTTTTATAATAATGTAACTTAAGTTGAACTAAATTCCTATCTTTATTTTATTTTTTTGAACATAAGTTTTTTCTAATTTAGTAGTGTATAATAAGGATCGATTTATAGTAATGAGCCGATAGGTGTCGAACGGCCACCCCAAGTAGAATAAGCATGCAAGATCTAAAAGTGAAAAACTTAGTGCATACTAACGCGAGACAAAACATTGAATATTTAGTATTAATAGTTAGATGATTGATTGACTATTAGAGATATCGACCGGTCGAATGGTAAATGTGGTTTAATCAGTTTGGAAATAGGTTATTGTAAATCAGCTCAATAATCATGTTTAAGGTATGCTTGTGCCTTAATTAAGTCAGTGGCAAGTAAAAGTTAATTATAATTTACATAAATAGGAGATTCAAACAAGATAGTTTGTTACTTTATGACTACATTTAATACTCTTGCATTCAAACCATTTCTGATTAAGCATCAAAGTATTGTTTACAAGTATCATTGGAACGATTTTGATGAATGAACAACGTTGGAGATCAGACGGATCAATCATAGGAGCAGTTGAAGACAAGATACTTGGAGTTAAGAGTTCTCAAGTAATTCCACAAAAAAACATTTTTGTGTCATGGGGCCAGACGAGCTCTTATTTACTCACATGATGATCATAAGGAACATGACGAATAACGTTGTTTTAGAGAAAATCTCGAGCAACAGATGGATCCTATGGAGATCATGAGAAATATGTAAAGGCAGATGGATGCTATAAAGAGGATGTATGCGGGAGAGTTGAAAGCCTTGCGAGAAGAAAATGTGTTACTTAGGCAAGAAAGGGGAATGATGAAGCTTGTGCCTTCCACCCCTAATGATGGCATACCCCTTGCCATGACCTAGCACATTCATGAAGAGTTGGAGGCATATGTGGAAGATGGGCCTAGACTCTTTCTCTTGGGTCATCTTAAGTCATCTTAGATCAAGACTAGAGAAACCCATGAGGCCCCTTGATAACGGTTGAAAATACCGTTATCTATGATGTAATTTTGACACTAAATGCACCCTTTTCTGCTTAGAAACTTGCTTGGAATCATGTTTTTCTGTTAAGTTGTGTGAATAAGAGAGTTGAGGTTGAACTTAATGATTTTATGACTAAATTCCCTTGTTTTAGTAGGTTAATGAAGTTATTTGGAAGAGGAGTCAAAGTATGAAGGAGTCGGAACTCAAGGAGTAAGCATAACTCTAGAAAAAGAGAAAAAAACGCAGTACTGAAAAAATCCGCGAGGCTTGGGCGTCCCTCAGGGGGGCTTGAGCGCCCAAAGTGCACCGCACACCGCCTGAGCGCCCCTTTTGGACGCTTAAGCGCCAGAAAGTACCGTTCGACGCCCGGGCACCCCACTTAGAGTGCTTGAGCGCCAGCGACATGGGCCGAACCTTGCTTCTGTTTTGATTCAACTCTATTTAAAGGACCCAGACGCCCTAGGTTTTGTATCTTTGGCAGGAGGAGTGCAACAACACACTTTTTCACTCTCTGGAGGTGGATTTTGATGCGGGAGCTTCCATCTCCAATTTTTAGGGTTTTCCTATCTCATTCTTCTCCATTATTCATCTAGTTTCACCATATCTATGGTGAACTAACTTCTACTTGTTGTTGGGGGATGATGTAACCTTGTGAACTCTCATGTATTTGAATTCATTCTTGATAATATATGCTTTTTCATTAATTGTTAGAGTAATTCATCTGTTACAACGCTTACTTTGTTTAACTCATTAAATAACATGATTTATGAATTGCATGAGTGTCGGGAGGTTCCTTACAATTCAGGTTCTTGTTGAATTACTCCCAAGAGTAATATTTCTCAGGGATGAAGGTATGAGTCTTGGTCGTCTTAAAGCTCTTGATCTTCACATTTAATTACTAGGAATGCTAGGAATTGCATGAACTAGTGATTAAGGACATGCTTATTTCGCCAAGGGATCCGGTTTAAGTGATTTAGTGAGTGACGTTAACATTAATGCATAAAGAAGAATTCTTACATACATGAGAGGGAACTTGGCGAAATCTAACCCCAACAACATACTCATCTCATATTAAACAACATATGTTCATCATTGTGCTACTCTGTTATCGATCAACTTGCATTCATATTTAATTTTCTATTTTTGCATTTGAAACCAATGATCTCGTTTTCTTTAAGTCTTAATTAATCGAGTTATCACACGATTGTCTAGTGCCGAGAGTCTCTTGGGATATGATACTTGGTCTTACCATTTTATATTACTTGTGCGATTCGGTACACTTGTCGGTCGATCAACACTCCTCTAGTCACCTTCCTCCAAGAGTTGGCTCGACCTCTCTTAGAGAACCTTAGACACATCTTCCCTCACCATACAACTCACTAAAACCATGAGCTATCAACACCTTTCAGCACCACCAAATTCCGCTATCTTCATCCATGAACTTATGGCTTGATTTGCTTCTAGATTTGGCTTGTCCTAGCTAGAGCATTGCCATCACCTAACCTACCTGAACTGACCAAGCAGTAATGTAACAAATTGGATCTTCTGGTTTAAGAGAAAAGTATCAATGAAAGCAAGCATCCTTACCCGTATGTTCCAATCATAGTTAACATGTTGGGAATGCATTCGTTCAACAACTATATTATGGAAGCCCCTCTGCTTGTAATTGGAGAATGTTGTTGTTTGAAAAGTATGATGGGTCCACTGACCCAGACAAACATGTAAGCATGTTTTTGATTTAGATGGCATTGTATGCGACGAACGACGCCATTTAGTGTAAAGCCACCGACACTACGTGCACCAGTGCACTATACTCAACATGAGCTGAAGCCATTGGGTAAGATATCCAACCCTTTTGTTTCCTCTCGTAAGAGGAAGCGTGACACTCAAATCTTTGTTTCCACACAAGAATCAAACTCCTTAACGTGTCATACATAATTATTTACTTACATTACCAATACTAAGAAAACAAGTAACCTTAAGTGGACCCTACATAGGTCCACCAATGCACACCAAAATCTGCATCATACATAACTAGAAATAACATGCACAGAACCTAATCCTTTGGGCCTCTCTTTTCCACGAGAACTCTTCGTGCAAAAAGCCCACCAAAGCCACGGGTCTTCTCTCTAAAACACTATCATCACTTATTTATAGTAACAACACATCTTCAACTCTACACCTATGAATAACAACAGGTCAGGTCAGACACAGATAGTGCGATACCTGAACCCGACTCGCATGTAAAAAACTATACCCATATCTGCTTCGCTACCCGCTGGATACCCATATAAAAAAACCCGCATATTTTTTTCAAGAAAATGGGCCAAGCCCAAACCCTTTTTTAAGGTTTCTTCCTCAAGTTTAGAGTAGTGGTCCTTTTCCTCCCCATCTCGTGTGGTTCGAAAGCAGAGGAAGTCCTTAGCAGCCTCGACGAGGGACAACTACTTCTTTCACGACATTACAGCGATGCTTCCACCGATGTCCCAAGCACCGCCACCGCATCCATTTGGGAGACCGAGAGGAGCAAAACCCTTTCTTTCTCTTATTTTTCAGAAATGGCAAACCCTAAGGTTTCTTCACTTCAACAGATATGGAGATGGCAGCCACCTCTTTCGACCCCTCTATTGCCGCTCTTGCGTCAATCATCGTCGGTCAGTCGATCCTCTTCATGCAGGTCGTTCATGGCATCGAATCGTCGTGACACGTTCACGGTCCAAGATCACTCTCGCTTTGTACGTCGCCGTCCCTACCTCGATTTTGCGCGGAATGGAACACATGTTGTATTTGGATCGAAGATTTGTGGAGAACGGCTAGAGGAAACCCTAGGATTGAACTTCATTTTTTTTCTATCCTTCTATGACAGTAATGCGATTGAAAGGAGAGTGTAGGAGAAAAAAATTGAGATTTAGGGTTTGACAACAGAGATAGAATACAACAACTACTTAGAAAATAATTTAAAGGACAAAGGATAAAATTGTAATTTATTTTTTTAGACGGGTAGCGGGTATCCACGGGTACGGATAATGTGATACCCGAACCCGACCCGTTAACAAGCGGGTATTACAATACCGGTTACCCGCTACCTACGGGTACCTCTTACCCGTAGGTACTAAATACCCGTAGCGAATTTCATCCGCAAGTTCCCACAGGTATGAGTTTTTATGCCATCCCTATCTGCACCTAATATTTAAGCATCCTATTCCATTGCAGTTCTCTCTCTTTTAAACGAAAAGGGACTCACCACAAGAATATCTATCAACTGTCTTTTAAAAAGAACCAAACCACCCCAAAAGAACACTTTCCCCCTATGCCAACTAAAATTCGCGCACCACCCCAAGCCAAAGGAGCTCACCTTTCCCTTTTCCTCCACGTAGGTCCCATAAGGGCCCCCTATCACTCTCATAAACTTACTTTCGCTCTTCCACACACTAAATCACATAGCTCAATCCCATGCAATTTCACGCACCTTCCTTCTTTCTCTCTCTTTCACAATAACTACGTCCCTACGATCCAAGTCTAACAAAAAATATACCACCATAACACCTCCACTCTCTTTATCTTTCCCTTATTCTCTTTTTACAAAAAATTGAAACCCATCTTCCTCCTTAAACTCCCAGCCTCCATTACACCTCTCTAGCGCTTTTTTTTTCCTTACTGACAACACCCTTACCTTCTTCCAAACTTCAACCCCTCCTTTTTTTTCATTCCTCTATAACCACTCACCTCTTCTACCTTTCTCTCCCAAGCTCATATAACTTAAAAACCCCTTTCTCTACTAAGACTCACACCCACTCACACTCACACTTCTTTTACAATTGTTGGTTAAAACAACCAGTATCGTCGAGTCGCATAGCGAAATAAAATAGCGGAAACCGTGTTCGGTCAATTTAAAAAATGGTTCCTTTAATTTTCTTATAAACGTTTTATCAAACAATTGATGTGCAGAAAATGTAAAGAGTATAGGGAGTAGAAAAATCACAAATTATTTTTATCCTGGTTCGAATCAAAAGATTCTACGTCTAGTCGTTAATCACTATGAAATTGATTAAACTTTTTCACTAAAAACAGTTTCACAGTTTGTACAAATTACAAGATAGTGAATGGAGATTAAGAAACGAACGGAACAATCTTCCTTCAACAAACGAATCGGAAGCAAGAACACTCAGCCAACTTGAAGAGAATGCTCCGACCTTTGACATACAAAGCGCGAGCTTCTCCTTTTCACAAGACTTGACAAGAGCAAGAATTAGCACTTGAGAACTTCCTCAGATTGCACTGTATTCTAAAAATCGCAAAGTTCCCTTTTCACTCACAAAAAGCTTCCCTTAGTTAGGCACACAACTTTAATACTCTCAAAATGAAAAGTTAAAGTTTAAGAGTTGTGGAAAACACTATTTAAAAGCACGGGTTTCTGTAGAGTTAGAAAATGAAAAGACATCTCCCAATTGCCAGTGAAAATCGAATATTGTAAGTGATAATCGATTATCTCCGAGACTTGGAACAGTTAGGATATTAACTCTTCAACCGGTCGGCTCTAGTTCTTCACCTCCTTCCACTGTTTGGTTTTGAGCCCTCACAGCCTCCTATGCTGTCTTACAAATAGAAATTATATAGAACGCATCAAGCACAACAACAGATGAAATAATATTACGAGCCTTAATATCAAATCGGGCTCTTCTATTTTCCTCAACAGTCCAATTAAAGTATGATGTTGAGATTGTTGATAGGGGAGCACAGGTTTAGCTTAACCCACAATCTTAGTGATATTTGAGTTTTTGATGATGACAACACATAATTAATAACACATGTGTATTCTGTGTTACATGTTCTATATTTATATGTCATATGCTTTTCTTTAATGTGTTAAATCTGTTAAAGCATATCGGAGAACATGTTTGAGCTATGTTTGTGTTCTTCATTGCATATCACTGTGTGAAATATGTGATCTTATATGTGTATGTATGACATATGTTTTCGGGAAAAGAAAAATCACAAGCACTATGGCTGAACTTTAAATGTGCGGCAAAACAATAGTTTTAAGTCAATTACATTATGGGGTGAATCGATTGAAACTCGTGTGTTTGCACAAACTCTTTTGAAGTGTGCTATGAGTTTTTCAAAGAGAAACGTTTTCAAAATTGTGCAAAAAGATTTCACTTAATCGAATACATGCACTATGTATTCGAATAAGTTAGTTGATGTTTTGAAAATCTGTTAAATGCTCGTAACAACTAACATAACTATCATATTTTTAAATATGTTGACCAAGCATTAAATGATAGTCGATTGCATTAATTGTACATTTAATAATTTGTTTGACTACTGCTAATTCTGTTATAACTGATTGTTATATTCGATTACGTTAGTAACTCAATCGATTAAAATGCATCTGATATGTGTTATATTATAGATTGACGCAGATTTGAATTTTGTAAGAACTTTTTGGATTCTAACAATTTCATATCATTTACATAAAGTTGTGATCTTACAGAAAGAGAGGAAAAGCTCCAAGAAACAAGATTGACTATGGTGATCAACAACTTGTGATTTCTTGAAGAGCAAAACTGTTGTGTTTAAAAGACTAATCCAATCTACATACTTGGGTGTTACTGCATGATCAGATTCTGCAATCTCTTGAAGATTGGTTTGAGTTCCCTGTTGTGACTACAGGAAGAAGAATGTGTGTGTTCTTGACTTTGAGGGTGCCTCAAAGGGGTTAGACGACAGAAGAGGGGATTCTTGTTGCTAGTGTTGTTGTTGACTACCTATATTAGATTAGAAGGTTAGAGAGGTGTTTTATATTTTCGATGTGAGGTCTCTATAAAAACCTTGTTATAAAAACCTTGATCTTTATAGTGCATTGACTTCCTGTCGTTGGAAGGACACTGGATGTAGGCTTGGCCGAACCAGTATAAAAACTCAGTGTTTGAATTTTTTGATCCCTACTCTCTTTTATTCAATCGATTACTTTCTGTACTTATTCGATTAAGTTTTCGTTGCATTGAAAATCTTTTACTGCGCAATTCAAGAAAAGTATAAAGGAATCAATTTTTGTGAAAAATATTTTAAAAGCTTTTGTTTTTTACACTTTACCAATTCACCCCCTCTTAGTGTGAGAAATTGAGCCATTCTATTTTAACAATTGGCACCAGAGTTGGTTTTCATAAAATATTTGAAAAACTAATCGATTACTATTTCCGTTTAATCGATTGATCCTAGAAAATGGCTTTCAATTTTCAAACCTTTGGTGAAGGTGCATCCACAAATCGACCACCACTATTTGCTGGACAAAACTATGCCTTTTGGAAAATAAGGATGCAAACTTTTCTTGAATCTGTGGATAAAGGAGTTTGGAATGCAATTCTAAACGATCCATATGAGCCCACTCAAATTGTGAATGGAAAAATTGTTTTGAAAAACATTTCAGAGTGGACTTAGGATGAGAACCGTAGAGAACAATATGATGTTAAGGCTAGGAACGTAATTGCTTCTGCACTAACTATGGATGAGTTTTTCAGGATTTCCCAATGCAAGAATGCCAAAGAAATGTGGAAAGTTCTTGAAGTGACACATGAAGGTACTGACGAGGAAAAACGTGCTAGAAAGAACTTTCTTGTGCAGGAATATGAGTTGTTCACGATTAAGGCCGGGGAGACCATCTATGATGTGCAGAAGAGGTTTGCACAAATTGTCAACCATCTAATCGCTCTCAGGAAATCTTTTGAGAAAGAAGAGATTAACATCAAAATCTTGAAGAGTTTAAACAGAAGCTGGCAGCCAAAGGTAACTGTTATTTCAGAATCTAGAGATTTAACTAACATGAATATGGAAACCCTTTTTTGCAAGCTTAGGGAGCATGAATTAGAAGACGGAAGGCTTATAGAGGAAGAAGAATTTGAAGAACAGAAATCGATTGCTCTCAAAGCCACAAGTAAGAAATCCTCTGTTGATGGATTGACAAGTGTACCAAATCGCACAAGTAATATAAAATGGTAAGACCAAGTATCGTATCCCAGAAGACTCTCGACACTAGACAGTTGTGTGATAACTCGATTAATTAAGACTAAAATAAAAAGAGATCATTGGTTTAAAATGCAAAAACAAAAAATTAAATATGAATGCAATTGATTAATAGCAAAGAACACAACGACGAACGGAGGTTGTTTATAAAATGAGATGATTATGTTGTTAGGGTTTGATTTCACCAAGTTTACTCTCATGTATATAAGAATTCTTCATTTTACATTATAGTTGATGTCACTCACTAAATTACTTAGAACCCGATCCCTCGGTGCAATAAGCCTGCCTTAATTTCTAGTTCGTGCAATTCGTAGCGTTCCTAGAAAATTAAGTCTGAAGATCAAGAGCTTAAGACAGAAGATACGAAACCTAGGACGCTAGGGTCCTTTAAATAAAACATAAGTAGAAGATACGATATTTTCTTGACTTCACCTAGTTTATTGTATTGGATTTAATTAGGGAATTGTGCTTAATTGTCCAGTATTTTCCCATTTTTGCTAATTGTGCTTAATTTGACCAGAAATTCTTATTTTAATTAATTTGAATTATCTGAGACTAATTATTTGCATTATTAATTATAGGAAAATTGTTGGATAATAATTTGGGACATTTATAGGTTAAATGAGAAATGACAATTGGATCCAAAGCTGAATCACTTGGCCTGAAAAGAAAAGCAACTGACACATCCACGGTCCAGCACAGCAACTTGGGAGTGACATCCAACAAATTAAAGTCCAGAAGCGGTCTAGCAAGGGAGGTGCACAGATTGAATTTTGGGTGCACACAGCAGCACATGGTCCAGCAGAGGCAGTAGCAACACGTGAATCAAAGAGGCTTCATTTAGTGAAAGGAAAGAAAACACATTGGCCCACGGACAAATTAATCTGGAGCAGCTTTGAAGAAAGAAGTGGCACACGTTCACGCGTCCAGCAGCTTGAGGAAAGAGGTGCATTCATTTGGGCTTGGAGAGGATGTGCGGATGGTAATGCTCCATGCGGACTTCACGCTTCCATAGCTGATTCACGTCCAACACAACAACTCACGAGATTCCATTTTAGTTGGTGTGCACGGGAATGAGTTGGAGATGAAGCGGTGATTTATTCTAGCAGATGGGGGTGCAACAAAAGAAGACCGAGGCCCACAAGCAGCTCATCCATTCTTCATCTAGCTTCAAAAAGCAATGGGCTGATTCAACTAGGAGACATACACGTCCAGCACACGGGTTTGGCTTCAAGCAGGACCTCTCGGTTTTTATCCAGCACGCACGAGCAAGGGAAAAAAGAGGGGTGTCTCGGCATGGAGCAGAAGAGAAGCGCCACCGAGAGGGAGAGTGGTGTCTCGGCCTAGTGTGGTCCAGCCACCACCTGGGAAGAAAGGAGAGGATTCATTCACTTTTTTTTTGTAGGAGTAGCATGCTGTCACGGAAGAAGAAAGAAAGCAGCTGACTCATTTAAGATATCTTCATTGCTCATCATCACGGAAGATACATTTATGATTTAGCAATTTATTTGCTGCATTATGCTTGCTGATTTGTGCACTGCATTAAATTGCTTCATGCGGTTCAGATTTTTCATTTGCAATTCAAGTGAATTCACGCAAGTTTTACTTGAAAATTCGAGCTCTAAAAGCGCTGATTGCAAACTGCTGTTATCAAATCGTTGCATTCCCCTTTATTAGCATAAATGTTGTTTTGTTTTTCTTAAGCTGAAATGTGCCCTTTTCTTTATTAGGTTAATTGTTACAATTAAATTTATTAACGCCATTTGTCATTTGTTCACGTATTGCATTTATATAAAGTTACATGCGTTTGCTGATTCATCGTTTGGATTAAATTGTTCACGGAATGAAGAAGAAGTGCACATGGCTGCAACGTCCTGAGTGGTTTTTGGTCTTTTATATTGTATATATTAGAATGTTGCTTTGCCATGATGATGTGCATTGAAAGCTGCTGCAATGTGAAATTCAAGTTTTATTAGCTAAGCTTTGTTTTTTTTCTTCTTTCCAATTACCGTGCATTTCAAGTTTTATCTCAGTTAGAATGTGTATTTAATGTGTTAGCTTAAGTGTTGCATTTGAATAGCACATCATGTGTTTCTTTATTATTTCCTACATTCTAATTAGTTCACACATCTTGTTTTAGGACAGTTTAATGTTTTCATTCACTTTAATGCTTTCAATTATGTTCGGTTGTGTTTAATTTCCATTTTAATTTAGTTAATTTCTAATCACAAAAACACTTTCAAAACCCCCCATCGCGTATCTGACCTATTACCTGAGCCACATTTGGTCCTTGAGACGACCTAGGAATCACTTCCTAGCACTATACTGCATTCTTATTTGCACATCAAATTTGATGGGCCGTGACAACCGCATCAGGGTGCCCGGGCTGCGAGCAATGGTCTTCCACACTCAAGCCTCGAAGAGGTCGCCCAAGCCTTCTACATCCGACGCTCAATCGCCCCTAAAAGGGGCGCCCGGGAAGTGAGCGACACTTCATACACATAAGCCTTCCAAAGTACGCTTAATCCTTCTTCATCCGATGCTCAAGCGCCCCAAAAAGGAGCGCCCGGGCGGTGAGCGGCACTTCCTGCGCTTAAGCCTCAAAAAGGGCGCCCAAGCCTCGAGCTTCTTTCCTTGTAGTGTTTTTTCTGGACCTTTGTAAGCTCTATCACCTTAGCACTTTATCCCTACTTTCCATATTAACTCATTTCCTATCAAAACAAAGGGAATTAGTCATAAAATCATCAAATTCAACCTCGACTCTCTTATTCACACAACTTAACATAAAAACATGATTCCAAGCAGGTTTCTAAGCAGAAACGGGTGCATTTAGTATTAAAATTACATCACAAATAACGGTATTTTCAACCGTTACCACAAACCCAAACTTAGAACTTTGCTTGTTTTAAAAAAAAACATATTGTAACTTAGCTTTTCAAAACAATCACTACAATGACTCAGCATTTTCAAAAACTTTTATTTCCAAGACAAGAAATTACTTTGATCAACTCAGCATACAGATGTCAATTAAGATGTACAAATGCCTTAATCAATTATAATCATTGTCATGCTCATGTATTTCAACAGATGTTATCCCTACAAATGATCAATCAACCAAATAGAGATGCAATCAGAAATTCATAAAACTACTCCTTACCAAGGAAAGTGTTTCACTCAAGCACTCAAACGTGTATCACTCAAGCACTCAAAAGTGTATCACTCAACTCATAGGTGTATAGTGAGGTGTTGGTGTCTTTTTCACTCTGCTATCACATTGTCACACAAATTAACTTTGCCTTTCATTTAACCACAATTAAACAAACTCACAAGCAAGTTGTCATCACAAGGGCTTTTCTTGGCTTGTAACTTGGCTAGGCTAAGAAGAAACATGGTTTTTTAGGAATGAAAAATCCTTGAGTTAAGAGAGATATTTATGAATTTATCAATTACTCACACGTTCTCTTTTTAAGAAGATCTTTCCCAACCTTTTTCCCTTGCAATGAGCTCTCTTTTTTTTTTCTTTTTATTTTTCTTTTTCTTTCCATTTTCTTTTCTTTTGACTTTTCTTTTTCTTTTTCTTTTTGGCTCATTGCTTATTTTCCTACAACCCCAAACTTGAACCTTTTTCAATACCTCTCAAATATTCTCAACTCAACTCAAGGTAAAGAATTTAAAACAGGGTTTTCAAAACATACTTAAGGCTAAAGGTTCAAAGGATGGAACAAACTGTTCTCTTTTTATTTGGAAAAATTCATGAGTAGGCTAAAAAAATTAAGGGATAACAAAAGATGGTCTTAATCATATGAAACCTGCAACCAAGTATTTCAATCACAGAAAATTTGGGCAAAATCATTCATGCTTCCAAAGTAATAGCAATTATTTACAACAACTCTGGAGCCCAAAACTCACACAGGTAAACTCTCAAGTCCCAGAATTCAGAAAAACATCATGCTTAGTATCCCAATCAAATTTTACCTCAAGCAACTGTTTCATACTCTTTCAGTCATCACCTGTATATCAACACATCATGCATCATCTCAACACAATCAATACACTAGAATATCACAGAGCAATACTCATCACAAAACACATCACAGTTGAATCAAAGTAGTGTAGTTCATTCAAGCAAAGTACAATAACAAAACAATTGATTAAAAAGAAAACAATTAAAAAACAAAAGATTAAAAAGAGAGGTTTAGGAAGTTTGGTTGCCTCCGAGTAAGCGCTTCTTTAACGCCACTAGCTTGACCAAATAGGCTCATGTCTGGATCAACCAATTCCAACTTTAATCTTGGTGTTCTCCTTTCTGTCTCCATACCAACTTATCTTCAGCAGCTTCCTCTTTGTAGGCTTGACTTCAAGACCACCAATCTTTCCAAGTATAGATAAGAGGATCAAGTTGATACTGGACCCTAAATAAAATAGGGCTTGCCCTATTTCATGTCTCCCAATAGTACAGGGAATAGTGGAACTTCCTAGATTTTTAGCTTTTGGAGGAAGTGCCTTCTATAAGATCACACTGCAATTGCCCTGTACCTCAATTATTTCTTCCTCTGGACTTTTTCTCTTTTTGTTGAATTTCTTCAGGAAGTTAACATAACCAGGAACCTATTGCAATGTCTTAGTCACAGGAATTTTAATATTTAATTCCTCGAAGATTTCCATGGATTGCTCAAACTGTCTTTTCTTCTCCTCCCTAGAATAGTTCTTTGGGTAAGGAAGAGGTTTTTCATATAATTCTTTATTTTTTTTCCTCATCCTCCTTCTCTCCCTTTTTCTTTTCTTCCCTTTCTTTTTCCTTTTTGGAACACTCCTTAGGGTACAGAAGATTTTTCTTAATTTTTTTCTTTTGTCTCTCAACCTCTTCTTTTTCTTTTTTCTCTTCATCTTTTTCTTTTTCACTCAGACTTTCTTTTTCTTTTCTCTCTATTTTTCTCTCATCTAAAACCTTTCCACTTTCAGTAATAACAGCTATGCATTCCTCTCTAGGGTTCATGTTGTCCTTAAGATAATCCAGCTTCTGAATTATGAACCTACACTGCGCCTGCATCCTTATGCATGTTGCTTGAGTGTCATTATGACGAGACTCAGACATCTATATGAATTGTTGAAGCCTGTCATCCATCTTAGCCCATCCTTCTGATAGAGAGGGTTGTTGCTGCCATTGTTGTTGTTCGGCAGGTTGTCCAAATTGACCTGGTCCCATGTTTGAGTGAGGTTCCCACCAGTGGTTGAAATTACCTTGGTGGAATTTGAGTGACCATATAGTTAATTTTTTGTCCGAATTGCATCCTACAAGCATTATGCACAAAACTCTAGAAAATATTGTTAGCACAAAAATAAAAATAAAAGAGACTAAAAGAAAATAAAATAGAATAAAATAAAATAAAAAATTAAATTAAATAAAGTAAAATAGAATAAAGCAAAAATTAATTAAGAATCAAACAAATAGAATAGTTTAAATTGTGAATCTCCGGCAACGGCGCCAAAAACTTGTTGATGGATTGGCAAGTGTACCAAATCACACAAGTAATATAAAATGGTAAGACCAAATATCGTATCCTAGAAGACTCTCGGCACTAGACAATTGTGTGATAACTCGATTAATTAAGACTTAAATAAAAAGAGATCATTGGTTTATAATGCAAAACCAAAAAATTAAATATGAATGCAATTGATCAATAGCAAAGAACACAACGATGAACAGATGTTGTTTATAAGATGAGATGATTATGTTGTTAGGGTTTGATTTCACCAAGTTTACTCTCATGTATATAATAATTCTTCTTTTCACATTAATGTTAACGTCACTCACTAAATTACTTAGAACCTGATCCCTCAGCGCAATAAGTCTGCCTTAATTTCTAGTTTGTGCAATTCCTAGCGTTCCTAGAAAATTAAGTCTGAAGATCAAGAGCTTAAGACGATCAAGTACTCATACCCTCATCCCTAAGAAATATTACCCTTGGGAGAATTCAACAAAAACCCCAATTGTAAGGAACCTCCCGACACTCATGCAATTCATAAATCATGCTACTAAATGAGTTAGATAGAGCAAGCATTGAAATAGATGAATTCCCTAACAACTAATGAAAAAGCATATATGATTAAGAATCAATTCAAATACATGAGAGTTCACAAGGTTACATCGTTCCCCAACAACAAATAGAGTTTAGTTCCCCATAGACATGGAGAAACTAGATGAATAATGGAAAAGCATGAGATAGTAAAACCCAAAAAGTAGAAGAGGAAGCTCCCGCCTCCAGATCCGCCTTCAGAGAATAGAAGAATGTGTTGTTGTGTAGCTCCAGATCCGCCTTCATAAAATCATCAAATTCAATCGCGACTCTCTTATTCACACAACTTAACAGAAAAACATGATTCCAAGAAAGTTTCTAAGCAGAAAAGGGTGCATTTAGTATTAAAATTACATCACAAGTAATAATATTTTAACCGTTATCATCCTCCAAGAAGGCTGAATCTGAAGCTGAATCAGATGCAGAAGTATGAGAAAAGGAAATCATGAATATGATGGTAGGAAAATTTAACAGATTCATGAAGAATAAAAATTCTACGACTAACAATGCAGGCTTTTCAGGAGGAGGAAGAAGAACGTGTGTGTTCTTGACTTTGAGGGTGCCTCAAAGGGGTTAGACGTCAGAAGAGGGGATTCTTGTTGCTGGTGTTGTTGTTGACTACCTATATTAGATGGGTTAGAGAGGTGTTTTATATTTTTGATGTAAGGTCTCTATAAAAACCTTGTTGTAAAAACCTTGATCTTTATAGTGCATTGGCTTGCTGTGGTTGGAAGGACATTGGATGTAGGCTTGGCCGAACCAGTATAAAAACTTAGTGTTTGAATTTTCTGATCCCTACTCTCTATTATTCAATCGATTATTTTCTGTGCTTATTGATGTGCGGAATACCTGGCTCATCAACCCATTAGCGATTATCAACCAATGCAACCTGAATTTCCCGATGAAGATATCATGTCTCTATTCGAAGAGAACAGAGAAGATCGAGATGAAAAAGCATGGATAGTATTATTCGATGGAGCCTCGAATGTGATGGGACATGGAATAGGGGCAGTGCTTCTTTCTCCAGAGATGCGGTACATACCAATGACAACAAGGTTGTGTTTTAATTGCACGAATAACATTGCAGAATATGAGGCTTGTGCTATGGGTATTTGAGAGGCAATCGAATCTAAGGTAAGAATTCTGGATGTATACGGAGATTCAGCTTTGGTCATCCACCAATTGAAGGGAGAATAGGAGACTAGGGATACAAAATTAATTCCCTACCAGGCTTACATCAGGGGATTAATGGAGTATTTCGATTCCATCACATTTAACCACATACCGCGAGAAGATAATCAATTGGCAGACGCGTTGGCTACCTTGTCATTAATGTTCAAAGTTGACCAAGATGCAGAATTACCAATGATTAAAATGAAGAGCCATGCAGAGCCAACATATTTCCATTTCATCGAGGAGGAATTAGATGGTAAACCTTGGTATTTTGATATCAAGCATTATCTTAAGACCCGAGAATACCCTGAGAAGGCGTCTGAAAACGATAAAAGGTCGCTAAGGAGATTGACTGGCAGTTTTATCTTAAGTGGGGATATTTTATACAAGAGAAATCATGACATGGTCCTCCTCAGATGCGTGGATGCAAAGGAGGCCGAGCTGATATTGAAAGAAGTGCACGAGGGTACCTTTGGCACGCACATGAATGGACACTCAATGGCCAGGAAGATATTGAGAGTTGGTTATTTTTGGTTGACCATGGAAACTTATTGCTGCACACATGTGAGAAAGTGTGAGAAATGTCAGAACTATGCAGATAATATCAATGTGCCACCTACGACCCTAAGCGTGTTGTCTGCACCGTGGCCATTTTCGATGTTGGGGATAGATGTCATCGGAGCTATAGAGTCGAAGGCGTCCAATGGACATCGTTTCATACTAGTTGCAATCGATTACTTCACCAAATGGGTTGAGGCTGCTTCTTATGCCAACGTGACTAGAAAGGTGATGACCAGATTCATAAAAAAGGAGTTGATCTGTAGATACGGGCTCCCTAACAAGATCATCACTGATAATGCCACTAACCTGAACAACCAGATGATGGCGGAGTTATGTGAGGAATTCAAAATTCATCATCATAATTCTTCTCTTTATCGTCCAAAGATGAATGGGGCAGTAGAGGCTGCTGATAAGAATATCAAGAAAATTGTGCAAAAGATGGTGGTCACCTATAAAGATTGGCACGAAATGCTTCCTTTCGCTTTACATGGATATCGCACATCGGTACGAACATCAACCAGGGCAACACCTTTCTCGCTTGTGTATGGGATGGAAGCAGTACTTCCATTTGAGGTGGAAATTCCATCCTTACGAGTGTTAATGGAAACCCAATTAGAGGAAGCTGAGTGGGTTCAAGCTCGATTCGATCAACTCAATCTCATTGAAGCAAAAACGTTAATAGCAGTGTGCCATGGGCAATTGTACCAAAGAAGAATGAAAAATGCATTTGACAAACAGGTGCATCCAAGAGAGTTCCATGAAGGCGAGCTGGTATTGAAGAAGATCTTGCCTATACAAAAGGATCATAGAGGCAAGTGGACCCCATATTATGAAGGGCCATTTATAGTGAAGAAAGCATTCTCTGGTGGGGCACTAATTCTCACAAGGATGGATGGAGAGGAGTTACCATTACCGGTTAATTCTGATGCAGTCAAAAAGTTTTACGCATGATGATTCCGTGATAGGGGATGCTGTTAAGGGATATTGGCATGGTCTTTAAAGTTTGTTGTACCCTGTGTTATTTCATTCAATAAATACTACATGGTTTCATTCATAATTTTTGTTTGCACGCTTCTTGAAATACTGCATGTCGCGCTGACCTTTTAGGTAAATAAGGGAAAATGAAAATAATCAAACACACATGAGTAAAAGCATCACGGGTATATTCGGTTGGCACAAGCTCGTTCCTGAAGGATGTCGTGAAAAACAAAAAAAGGAGAATAAAAAAAGGCACATGTTGAATTCGTTGTCAATAAAGTTGTCTAGGGCATAGTACTTTCAAAAGAAAAAAAATAAATGAAGTTTTGGAAAACAATAACTTGAAGTGGCAAAGATGTAGAGTCTTCTCCTGATTCATGGTTTCGGGGGTAACTTGTGTTCGTTTTTTGTTAATGCATCTGCTTTCATATTGCTTGGATCCCTAACCTTTTCATTTCCCTTCAAAACAAAGGATTGTCATGGATATAATACTGGGGCAGTTTTCATCAATGTACCCGTGCCAATGATCCGTTGATCAGGGAGCACATATATAAAAAAAAAACAAACAAAAAAAACAAAAAAAAAAGAGAGAAAGAAAATGAAGTCGATGTGTCAACTGCTATAGAGTTTCATCTCATGGTTAAGGTTGTGGTAGGTAAGGCAAGCAAGCTTCAGAATGACGTGTGGTCGTTTTCTTTATCCAAATGATAAAAGAAATTTATTCAATTGCACCCACTTTGAGCCATAAGTCGTAATTATTTTCATCACCCTAGACAAGAATCGTTAGCATATTGATGTCAACCTAAAAGGTACACCAAGGGCATCCAAAATCAATGAGAAAATTGTTGTAATAAAAAGGAAAAGAAAGAGGCTCAAAAAGGGCTACAACAGAGGCAACAAAACAACTGACCTAAAGGGAAGGAAAGAAAATAGAGAAATGAATGAAAGAAAAAAAATAATAATAAAAGGATGTCCAGAGTTTTAAACTCTTGGAGACTGGTTGACTCAGCACTTTGTAGATGATTCTTGTTAAAATAATTTAACCGTTAAACACTTATTTGAGCCTTCATTATCCATTTCTTTCATAACCCTTTGCCTTTTAGCCACGGTACAAGCCGGTTAAAGTCCACGCTTACAGAAGGTCATTTGTCCTGATCTTTCTCACGAACTTAACTCTGGGAAGGAATGATGTGGTGACTGACACCATCACTAGAAGAAAAGAAAGAACCTCGAAAATGAAAAATGGAAAAATATAATGTAAAGTCTCCCCGTCAATCGTCATGTCAAGAAAGAACCATCAACTGGGGCAATCCTTCCTACCCAAACCTTTTCACCTCCCCAAATGGTACTTACTGTGCGTAGCATAATTGGGGCAGTCTTGTGGGCCCTACATGTTTCTATGTTAATCATACCTCCCCAGATGACGAGAACACAAATGTTAATGTTCCCCATAGACAATCATTCAACCATCTACTTTTCATCCTTTTTTTTCCTTCACCTTCTCGGGTTCAAGCCAATTTGGATTGCAGGAAGCGGTAAAGAGAATTTGAACTCATGCTTACACTTTTTTCTTTCTCATTAGAGGACTCACTGTCTCTTGACATTTTTTTATGAATGCATTTTGAATGTGCATAAGGTTTGATGACGATGTTGACAACGAGTTCCAAACATGGGCAGTCTAATTAAGAGAGAGAAGCTAAAAAAAAAACAAACAAAAACAGCAACAAAGCAAAGGTTTCATGTGTTTATGCATTCATGCATCCTCATGACATTACATCATACATTTCATAATAAGCAAGGAAATTTGTTTGAAAAATCCTTAAGGAGAAAGAAAAGTTGTGAAAAGGTTAATACGACCTTTGCTTTTAAGTCTCTTCAATGTTTTGCTTAGTGTTTGCCAACAAAAGTTTGAATCCAAGTTTTCTTTTATGTTGTCGGCCCTCTGTTAAGCAATGGTCGAATCCAGGTTTTCGTTTGGTGTTACCGGCCCTCTGCTAGGCAATGATCAAATCCAGTTTTCGTTTTGTGCTACCGGCCCTCTACTAGGCAATGGTCGAATCCAGGTTTTCGTTTGGTGTTACCGGCCCTCTACTAGGCAATGGTCGAATCCAGTTTTCGTTTTTTGTTGTTGGCCCTCTACTAGGCAATGGTCAAATCCAGTTTTCATTTGGTGTTACCGGCCCTTTGCTAGGCAATGGTCGAATCCAGGTTTTCGTTTGGTGTTACCGGCCCTTTGCTAGGAAATGGTCGAATCCAGTTTTCGTTTTTTGTTGTTGGCCCTCTACTTGGCAATGGTTGAGTCTAGTTTTTGTTTTGTGCTACCGGCCCTCTGCTAGGCAATGGTCGAATCCACTTTTCTTTTATGTTTCGGCCCTCTGCTAGGCAATGGTCGCCTTCTTTTATTGCAATCTCACATTTTTCATGGATTTGGCTAATCTTATGTCTCATATTCATCTTCCGTCATTTCGCCTCCTTAGAAATCCAGACGAAATTAGTATTTCTATCTTTACTTATCTTTTACAATATAATATGAAAACATCACTTTGTCATATTATCTAGTAAAATCTAAATAAAGAGGGGCAGCTAGCAATACCGAATTTCATCCAGATTGGTTTTTGGCTTTACCGTAGGCTGTTCTCCTACGTTTTATTATTTACCTTTTTTTTTAATTATTTTTATTTATTTTTTCATTCCAATTTTTTATTATTATTTTATTTTATTCTATCTTTCTTTTATGTATATATATTTTTTAGTTTTCAGTTTATGTTTTTAGTTTTTGTTTTTTTAGTTTCACCTCTTTATATTTTATTTTGTTTTAATATAATTAATAAAAAAAAGGAAAGAAGGAAAAAAGGGGCAGTTTATCTAAATATATGAGAAAAGAAAAGAAAAGTGTTTTTGGTTGGGGGGTATAGCGTGCACGTGTGTTGGAGGGGGAGGGGGCAGAAAACCGTTTTCTACAAGTAAGGACTACGAGAGCGGGGTGGTGGTAGAGGCGATTTGGGGCATACAGAATTGGTATGGGATTTCGGCACAAAAAGCACAGAGGGAGCATGATGGGGGCATTCTGGGGAGGAGAGAGTAAAAAGAGGATTTAACACTACTTCTCGGACCTTCATCTTTGATCATCATCTAGTCTCCGTGAGGGTATCCAGCATTTTCACCTGCAAAGAAAGATAGAGGTTGGCTAGGAAGAAGGAGAAGGGATCACCAGATTCACGTACCTAACAGCAACCAGTAGAGCTCCAAGAGGTAAGCACACCTTGCTCACTCGTGTAGTCATAGTAAGCTGGCTGCATTATACTTCATTTTATACTTGATGTTGCTCTGTTTGAGTATGTATTGTTATGTGAATGTTCCCCTTTCGTCGTCATCGTCGGTGAATAATCACTCTCCCTCTTCAACCTGAAACCTCTAGTCGCATTTCTTGTCTTTTATTAATGATAGCCACCCTTACCCAACATTACTATCACCCTCCCATATTCACTTTTTGATTTCCTATATATGATTCAAACAGAAGAGACCAAATCAACTTTCAAAAAAACCCCCGCACACAACCCCTTGATCATCTCCAACCTGGACTTATACCGTGAAAACTCCTATGGCCATGTTCCTGTAAGAGAAAAGCCTGACATTATTTCTAGATTCATCATCTTCCTATTTCAAATTCCCACTGTTAAAAAAAAGGGATTCCAGCATGTCATGAACCAACTTCTCATAATCTTCAACCAGAACCACATCAAAAGGAAATACCAAGCAATCAGTTCATCGTACACTATGTTGTTTGGTTTAATCAATCAACCCTAGCACAAAAGGAGTTGTAGACGACGGCGAGTCAAAGCTGTAGAGGAGAGGGGGAAGGAGCTTCGCGTCGTGGCCGTCTTGATCCTGGTGGTTAGCGGCGGCATGTGCGACGTCCTGGGCCGTGATTCACAACAGTCGGTTGGGAGAAGGAGGCGTGAGTGCACCGGCTTGGGCTTAGGCCCAGTCCGTTATTAGAAATAAGCTTGACTTAGACACCCCTGTTCTCACTTCCACACCCCCTTTCAGCTTGGGTTTAGGTCCAATCTCTTTATAAAAAGAAAAGTGATTTGGACACCCCATTTTCTCATTTAGGCACCTCCAATTTTTATTTTATTTACTTTTATTTCATTTGTTTTGTTTTTTTCCCTATTTATCTGATTTCATTTGTTTTTTCATTTTAAATATCTACCTATTTTAAAATATATATATATATATATATATCTATATATATATATATATATATATATATATATATAAATAACAAAAAATATGTTTTAAAGGTTAAGCACACATGTGACCGCTCGCGTCGTCCTTGTGCTAAAACCTTTTCTTCTTTCTTAAATAAAAATTACAAAAATATGTTTTAAAGGTTAAGCACACGTGTGACCGCTCGCGTCGTCCTTGTGCTAAAAACCTTTTTTTTCTTTCTTAAATAAAAATTACAAAAATATGTTTTAAAGAGTAAGCATACGTGTGACCGCTCGCGTTGTCCTTGTGCTTAAAACCTTTTATCTTTCTTTAAAAAAAATAACAAAATATGTTTTAAAGGTTGACCACTTGTGTGATCGTCTGCATCGTGCTAGTGTTCAATACCTTTCTCTCTTATTTAAATGATTAAACGAGGATATGGGTGCTCGTGCAATCGTCCGCATCAGCCTAGTACTTAATATCCTCAATATTAAAAAGTTTAAATGATGGTATGAGTGCTCGTGTGACCGTCCGCGTCGGCCTAGTACTCATTACCTTCTTTTTTTTGAAAATATCAAAAAAAAAAAATAAAACCTTCAAAAACTAAAAACACCCACACTTTCAAACAACAAATGCAATCTTTTGGTCAGAACTACGTGATCCTTGATTCTCTATCAGAAGTGGAGATACGTAGGAGCAAGGCTAGTCCTTGTCAGGTTCACTTCCCAAAAATCCAAAATCATTTCAAAACAAATTTTCAAACAATTTCCAAACAAATTTCACAAACAGCTCCAAAAGAAGTATGTAACCCTGAGTTCTCATTTTGAATGAGAATACGTAGGAGCAAGGTCAATCCTTGTCGGGCCCAAAAATCTAAAAATTATATTTTATTTCTTTAGAGTTTTATTTTAGGGGATAGTTAAACATTTTGAAAACCACATCACATTCGCCTATTTAGTTAAAGGTACTACCTTCGGGTAGGCGCTGTAGGGTGCTAATACCTTCCCTACGCGTAACCGACTCCCGAACCCAGAATCTAGTTTTCGTGGACCGTGTCTTTCTTTATGGTTTTTCCGTAGTTTTCCAGAATAAACTATGGTGGCGACTCCAAAACTCTTTCTCAAAGCCGTTTTTTTGGATCGTCGTCCCGTCACGATTCTGGTTGCGACACATTGTTTACCCTAGACACTTGAGAGAAATAGTGATAGTGCATCTGTGAGGTTTTGTTACTTTTGATTCACCTCTTGAGCTGATTGATCATTTTCCCATGATGGGAATTGATTGGATGACTTCATGAGTATCTCCTTTCTCTGCTTCATTCTGTGTTGGATATTGTCTACTGCTTTTTCTTTGTCTAGATTTCTTGAGAACTGTGTAATTCTGTTTTCTGTGTGCTGATGTTGTGTCACTCCTCTGATGTCCTTTGAACTATTCCTTGATTTGCGTCTTGATTTTGCCCAGGAGTGCAAAAGACTAAGTGTGGTCTATTTTGATGAGTCAATATTTTCTTGATTTCACTTAGCTTATTGTGCTAGATTTAATCAGGGAATTGTGCTTGAATGTCCAGTATTTCCCCATTTTTGCTAATTGTGCTTAATTTGACCAGAAATTCTAATTTTAATTAATTTGAATTATCTGAGGCTAATTATTTTCATCATTGATTGAGGAAAAATTTTGGAGATATATTTTGGGACATCAGGAAGAATGCAAATAAATTCAAGACTCTCCACATAGACATTTTAGAATTAATTAAATTGTAATTTAGTAATGTAGAATGTTTTTGGATTAACTTTTGTAGATTGAGCCAATTTTTGGCCAAATGAACTTGGCCCAAAAGTGGGGGTGGATGACTTGGCACCCTAGGGTTTTTGTGTGGACCCCACCCTCATAGAAGAGAGACACACGGCCTTGGACTAGCCGCACACACTCATTTTCCGGGTTTTTGTTTTGAACACTGTTTTAAAGGGGTTGGCGTGGAATGTTTTTTGATAATGAAGAAGCACACTCTTTCTTTCATTTTTTTGGGTTTTTATGCACTTTTGATTGAATCCTTTTATTGTTTCTATGATTGAATGTTCACGTTGTTTGAGGGGCATAATGAAGTATTATTTTATGATTTTATTTTAAAGTTCCTTGGAATGAAAAGAAGTAAAGCAAACGGTGACATGGCTGCTGGCAGGAGACGTGAACGCTGCCAAGTTGTGAATGAGAGAAGATCTCTTCCTTTATTGCGCTGATTCTTGTGCTGGAAGCAAGGAAGGAGGAGCTGATTCATTTTGGCTTGGAGAGTAACTCACGACATTTCATTTGGCTTGTGCACGGACGTGGACATTTGCGGCAGAAGCAGTGCAACGGGTTATCTTTCTTTTAAACAAAATAAAGGCCAGGTGAATTACCTTGGAGGCACGCAGCTACTTACGTCCAACATTGGATGGTGCACACGTTCGTCCAGCAACAAGCAGCACGGTGATTTTAATTTGAAAGTGGCACGGTCAAGCAAAGTAGAAGGCAGTTGTCACGTCTTGGGAGGAGGAAAAGCACATGATTTCATTTGGAGTGAAGAAATTCATTTGTTTTCTTTTAAAAGCTACGGTCAAGCTGCTGCAGGGAGAATGGATTTTCATCATCATTTTATTTGCTTTTACAAAAGGAGTATGCGTGGATTTCAATGAAAGAAAAGAGAAGTTGTTTTTGTTTTGGGATATGCTGCAAGCGGTGATTCTTATTTAGCTTTGAATGAAGAAGCACGGTGCATTCATTAGCTGGAAAGACCACGGCCTGGGTGGAGATTTATTTTAGAAGTTCATCTCATTTTTGCTTTGAGAAATTATGTGCTGGAAGAGGATGAGTGGTATCACGGCCTCGGATGGAAAAATGGTGCAACACGAATTTTATTTTACAGCAGCTTACTCAGTTATTTAAACTAACTCTTCAAGCGTTTTCTTTTTGTCATTTCTGTGATGAATTGCTTTTGATGTTTAGCTTACAACATTGTGCATTTAATGTTTTAGCTTAAGTGTTTAATTTCTATAGTTTAAATTGTGTTTGGATATTTATCTGTTGCATTGTTCACTTTAATGTTTTCATGCACTTTAATGCTTTCAATTATGTTCGATCGTGTTTAATTTCAATTTTAATTGAATCATTTGCATTCACAAAACCCTCCCCACTACGTGTTCGACCTATTACTTGAACCACATTTGGTCCTTGAGAGACAACCTAAGAGTCACTTCCTAGCACTATACTGCATTCTTAATGCACATCAAATTTGTATGGGCCGCGATAGCCCCATCAAATTTTGGCGCTGTTGCCAGGATCCAACGGTTTGATTTTAGGTCTTTTGTTGTGTTAGTGTGTTGTGTGTGTGTTAGTATATGTTTTGTCTTGTATATTTGAGTATGTGTGTTTTGTTTGCTTAGGTTGTTTTATGTGTTTGAAATTTTTGTGCTATAGTTTAATGGTTGTAGGGTGTTATGACTTAACACAACCCCAAACTTAGAACTTTGCTTGTCCTCAAGCGAAACAAATTATAACTTAGCTTTTCAGAACAATCATTACAATGACTCAACTTTTTTCAAAAAAAATTTCTTCCAGACAAGAAATCACTTTGATCAACTCACCATATAGATGTCAGTTAAGATGTACAGATGCCTTAATCAATTAAAATTAGTGTGATGCTCATGTACTTCAACAGATGCTATCTTTAAGGATGATTTATCAGCCAAGCAGAGAAACAATCAGAAATTCAAAGAACTACTCCTCACCAAGAAAATTGTTTCACTCAAGCACTCAAAAGTGTATCACTCAACTCATAGGTGTATAGTGAGGTGTTGGTGTCTTTTTGACTCTGCTATCACAATGTCACACAAATTAACTTTGCCTTTCATTTAACCACAATCAAACAGACTCACAAGCAAGTTTTCATCACAAGGGCTTTTCATGGCTTGTAAGTTTTCCTTTTCAAAACATGCATAAGGCTCATGGTTCAAAGGGCAAACTAAATTGTTTTCTTTTCAGTGGATAAAATCATGTGAAGGCTAAAAGAATCAGGGAAAACAAAAGATGACCTTGATCATATGAAACTTGCAAGCAAGTAGTTCAATCATAGCAAATTTGGGAAAAATCATTCATGCTTCCAAAGTAATAGCAATTATTCACAAAAACTCTGAAGCCCAAAACTCACACAAGTAAACTCTCAAGTCCCAAAATTCAGAAAAAACACCCCGCTTAGTTTCTCATTCAAACTTTACCTCAAGCATCTGTTTCATACTCTATGAGTTATCACCTGTATATCAACACATCATGCATAATCTCAACATGAATCCACACACTAGAATATCACAAAGCAATACCCATCACAAAACAATCAGAGGTGAACCAAAGCATTTCAGTCCATTAAAGCAAAGTACAATACAAAGCAAATAATTAAAAAGGAAACTAATAAAACAGAAAGAAAATACAGTCAATAAAAGCAATTAACACAAAAACAGAAAAATAAAATAAATCATGGTAATAACAAAGATGGCACCCTTCAGTAGGTGCCAGATACAAATCATCACTCCTCATCGGAATCCTCATCCTCAACATCCTCATCCATGGCTGAAGCTTTAGCTGCTTCAGCTCTATCATCATCATGTGTTGGGTCAGCGGGCCATGCCACATAAGTTGCAAATTCATCCTGAGACATGAATAGTCTCTTAGGCAATGCGGACCTCAGTGTCCTCAACAGCGTCTGCTCACCCTTGTATACGACAACCATCCTAGCATCCAGCAGAGAATAGTACATGTCCCACATCTGGAAAGGAGAGACCTCATGAATCGGCTCCTAAGCTGGTGGTGGCGCCCTCCTGTCTGCCCTGGGCTGCTATAGTGGCTGCTTTGGATGGTCTGGCTCATCCACTACACAATAGTGAGTAAAGTAAGCTACGTCCAGCTTCTTTCTTGGACGCTCCAGTGGTGGCCTTGAAACATTAAGGCCTGTAGCCTCACAAAGGTGGGTGATCAATGAAGGATGTCCCACGGGTGCCTTGCTGGTTGCACCACGGGAACAACTCTAGATCTCATCAGCTATGACCTCGCCTATGTTAAGATTAAGGCCTCTAAGAATACAGTAGAGGAGGATAGCCTTATGAACAGTGATGTCAGAAACATGAGAGCAGTGCTAGATGTTGGCATGAGAGAATGTCATCCAATACTTCGCCAGAGGCGTCAGATCGGGTCTAGTAAGGTGGACGGGTGCCCCAAACCTGTTCCTCTGAAAATGCCCTCTAGGCACACATAAGGTTCGTTCCATATCCTCATAATCTACGCCTTCCAGCATGGACGAGGCAAACTGACATTGCTGCCCCTCCCACTCTATACTAAGGAAGCAGTTAATAGCATCAGCATAAAAAATAATCCTCTTACCCCTCACGTAGCTGAAGTACGTCTCATCTTCTCCCCCCAATGCTTTAGCATTTGTGTAAAACTCTTTGACTATTGTCGCAACCGGAATCGCGACGGTCGACGATCCAAAAAAAAGACGAGTTTGTAAAACGAGATTTGGAGTCGCCACCATAGTTTATTATGAAAAACTACGAAAAACCATAAAAAGATAAGGCATGGTCTATGAAAACCAGATTCTGGGTTCGGGAGTCGATTATGCATAGGGAAGATATTAGCACCCTACCGCACCTGCCCGAAGGTAGTACCTTTAACTAAATACGCGAATGTGATGTGGTTTTCAAATTGTTTAATTATCCCCAAAAATAAAACTCTAAAGAAACAAAATATATTTTTTAGTTTTTTTAGCCCGACAAGGATTGACCTTGCTCCTACGTATTCTCATTCAAAACGAGAAATCAGGGTTACGTAGTTCTTTTGAAATTGTTTGAGGAAGTTTGTTTGCAAATTGTTTGAAAATTTGTTTTGAAAGGATTTTGGATTTTTGGGAAGTGAACCTGACAAGGACTAGCCTTGCTCCTACGTATCTCCATTTTTTATGGAGAATCAAGGATCACGTAGTTCTAGCTGAGATATTGTTTGTTGTTTGAAAATGTAGATATTTTTTAATTTTTGAAGATTATATGTTTTTTTAATATTTTCGAGAAAAAAAGAAGGTAATGAGACAAGGCCGACGCGGACGGTCACACGAGTACTTGTACATTTGGAATGATACTAAAATATTTGTTTTTTTTAAGAGAAGAGAATGGTCTTAAGGACTAGGACGATGCGGACGATCACACGAGTGCTTAACCTTAAAATTACTTTTAATAATTTTTTATTATTTTTTTCAAAGAAATAGAAAACGTTTTTTAGCACAAGGACGACGCGAGCGGTCACACCTGTGCTTAACCTTTAAAATAATATTTTTGCTATTTTTAATTATTTTTAAAGAAGAAAGAAAGGTATTGAACACTAGGACGATGCGGACGATCACACGAGTGTTCAACCTTTAAAACAATTTTGGTTATTTTTTAATTATTTTTGAAAGAAAGAGAAAAGGTTTTTTAGCACAAGGACGACGCGAGCGGTCACACGTGCGCTTAACCTTTAAAACATATGTTTGTTATTATTTTTAAGGGGAAGAGAAAAAGATTTTTTAGAACAAGGACGACGCGAGCGGTCACATGTGTGCTTAACCTTTAAAACATATTTATTATTATTATTTTTAAAAAGAAAGAGAAAAGGTTTTTTTAGCACAAGGACGATGTGAGCGGTCACACGCGTGCTTTTCCTTTAAAACATATTATTATTATTATTATTATTTTAAAAGAGAAAAGGTTTTTTTAGCACAAGGAGGACGTGAGCGGTCACACGTATGCTTAACTTTTAAAACTTATTTTTATTATTATTATATATATATTTTATATTTTTATGTATTATTATATATATTTTAAAATAGATAGATATTTAAAAAAAAACAAAAAAAACAAATGAAGTAAAATAATAAATAAATAAAAGATGTAGAGGTGCCTAAATGAGAAAATGGGTGTGCCCAAACCATTTTTTTAGACAGGATGGGCTTAAGCCTAAACAAAATAGGTGTGCGAAATAAGAACAGGGGGTGTCAAATAGACATAGGCTCAAGGCCTAAACCCTTATTTAGAGTTATCAAATTTAACAAAAGGCTCGAGACCCAACTGAAAGGAAATGCAAAGGGGTGCAAACAGTAGTGTACCACGTCCGGAAGAAGATTTAGCCCACCAGCTAGGCCCAAAACTCCTTCTAACCTAGAAACCTGTAGGGGTTCAACCAACTTCAACTCATTCCACCATTCACAATCAACACATCAGAGACCCAGGGTCTCTTTCTTTGATCGAACTAGCCTAGGGTTGGGCTTGCCTCCCTTGAACACATGCGCCACTACTTCTTCGAACCAGCCACCGTGCCACCACCTTCTATTATTCTCGGCGTCGGCGGCGACCCTAAGCGCCACCGGAAGTGTTGCCGGCTGCGACGCCACCGCCTTCCCTCTCTTCTCGCTTCAAAAACGGCGACCCGGGGAGGGGTTGGCCTCTACTGCACATGCGCCACCACCTCCACTCAATCTACAGCGTCGTTGGCGACACCAAGCGTCACCGGAGCTACTGCTGGCCGCAGAGTCACCGCCCTCTCTCTCTCTTCTCCTCTTCGACTTGCTCTACAATGGGTCGTCCCGCTACAATATCGAGGAAGATATACAGCTTAACATTATCCTTGTCTGTGCCTAGATATTGAACTATGTTGTCATGCCGGAACTGACTCAAAAGAGATATTTCCTACCGAAGCTGGAAAATACTTTGTTCGTTCTCGCCTCTATGACCCAATAAGGACACCTCCTTTACAGCAAAAAAGCTTCCATCGTATGTGAAGGCCTCGGCAACAACTCTGCTGCAAATGTCTTCATCCCCCGCCGAAGCGAAACTGTGCAGTAGAGGGGGATTTGGCCCAACCCCACTCCTTATTGCATTCTCTACCGCGCACCGAAAACTATGAAGACCATGGTGTGTTTGGGAATTTGGTGTAGTGGTGCCTTGGATGGCATTCTTTCAAGACTCAAGAAATTTAAAGAAACACTAAGGTATTGAATCTGGTTTTGGTTGTTAGTTTCATTTGAAGCAAGTGAAGGTTGAATAGAGCACGGGTATCTGTTGGTTTCATTTTGCGGTGTTCTCTGTGTGAGTTTCTAGCTTAATGATTCAATTTTATTGTTGATTGGAGTGAACAGAGGCGCTGAAGGCTGTGGAAAATCGAAGAGCTGGTGATGCTAGGTGGTTTTGAAACGGATTGACACTAAAGGTATTTTCACAGCTCCACTGTGCAAGGCTGCTTAGGGAAAGGTGATGAAGGTGTTCGGTAAGAATGTAGAATGGAGAAAGGGGAAGACTCCTACCAAAATACATACTCAAGCAAAGCAACTTCAAGCATAAAATGAAATATAATGCAGCAAGCTTACATGACTATGTCTACACGAGTGAGCAAGGTGTGCTTACCTCTTGGAGCTCTGCTTGCCTTTGTCAGCTTCGTATCTCTGGTGATCTCTCCCCCTTTTGGCTGGCGTCTTTCTTTTTTCTTGGTGAATCGTGGAAGCTCTCACCAGGAATGGATGATGATTTTCTTGAAGGCTCTGTAGTGTTTTCTTTTTCGGTCTCCCTCCTCTCTCTCTCAAAATTCCCTTCTTCTACCTTTTTCGAGATTCCTTGTAACCGTTTTTCCTCTGCCAATCCAAATTGCGTCTTTGCCAACCAACTCCCCTCCATGTGTCGTCCTTTCTCCCGACAAAAGTTTTTTTTTATACTAAAGACAAAATAGAACGTTCCAAACCTTTTTCCCTTTTTCTTCTTTTTTTTTACTATGTTAATTACATTTAACCATATTAATCGTATTAGAACAAAACTAAAAATAAAAATAAGAAGTAAAAACAAAAATTAAGATGGAAATTATAAAAGGAAAAGTAAAATAAAATAAAATAAGATAGAATGAGAAAATTCGTATATTATTTAGTCACCCGGACGAAATTGGGTGTTTACAGCTACCCCTCTTTACTTAGATATTACTAGATAATATGAAAATTTGATATTTTCATATTATCTGAGTAAAAGCTAAGTAAAGATAGAAACACTAATTTCGTCTGTGTTTGAAAAGAGAAAGAGGAAAAATAAAAATTGATTTAAGTAGATAAGATAATTGAAATCAATGAAGAGTGCCACGATGCAACAAAGAATATTCGATCATTGCCTAGCAGAGGGTCGAAACTAAAAGAAAAAACTTGAGCTTAGGGTGCCAGATAAAACTGGGCTTTCGGGCCAGGTGAAATTGGGCTTTGTGGGCCAGTGTAGAAACTGGGCTTTGGGGCCAGTGTAGCTGGGCTTTGTGGGCCAGTATGAAAACTGGGCTTGGGGGCCAGGTAAAACTGGGCTTTGGGGACAGGTGAAACTAGGCTTTGTGGGCCAGCATGGAAACTAGGCTTGGGGGCCAGGTAAAACTAGGGTTGAGGGCCAGTGTAGAAATTGGGCTTTGGGGCTAGTGTGGAAATTGGGCTTTGTGGCCAGTATGGAAACTGGGCTTTGGGGCCAGGTGAAAATGGGATTTGTGGGCCAGTATGGAAACTAGGCTTGGGGACTAGGTAAAACTAGGCTTTGGGGCAAGGTGAAACTAGGCTTTGTGGGCCAGCATGGAAACTAGGCTTGGGGGCCAAGTAAAACTAGGCTTAGGGGCCAGTGTAGAAACTACGCTTTGGGGCCAGTGTGGAAACTGGGCTTAGTGGGCCAGTATGGAAACTGGGCTTTGGGACTAGTGTGGAAACTAGGCTTTGGGGCCAGGTGAAACCAGGCTTTGTGGGCCAGTATGGAAACTAGGCTTTGGGGCCAGGTAAAATTGGGCTTTGGGGCTAAGTGAAACTGGGCTTTGTGGGCCAGTATGGAAACTAGGCTTGGGGGACCAGGTAAAACTGGGCTTGGGGGCCAGGTAAAACTAGGCTTGGGCGCCAGTGTAGAAACTGGACTTTAGGGCTAGTGTGGAAATCGGGCTTTGGGGCTAGGCGAGCTGGGCTTGGGGACCAGGTAAAACTGGGCTTTCAAATTTCGAAATTCTTGAAACTTGTAATTTTGTGAAATGTTTTCTAATGTTGATAGAAATTTTATTTTTGAAAAGACATCAAGGTGTTGACACCCTTCATTACAAAGTGTTAAAATCTTGATGTAAGATCAGAATGTCAAGACTCCAATATGCAAGAGAAAAACTTGATCGACAAAAAGGTAGTATGGCTTGAAAGAGAAAATATGAATGTCATTCTTTTTGTTTGTTTTGAAGAAGGATTCGATAACCATTCGTACGAATGAAGAGGGTTTCCATTCGAAAAATTTTCTTTTTGATGGATTAATGGCAACTGATGTTATGCACATATGAAAGACATTTGCTTTGTTTTGTGTTTTTTTTTTGAGTCAATTGTCTTACTTACAATCACCAATTTGGTCTTTATTTTCAATGTTTCATGAAATGAAAGAATGTCATACATCCGAGGTCTAATGTCGAATATGATTATACGTTTGACTTTCTCTTTCGTGACATCAGTGCACACATGCTTGAATTAGTAGGTGAAAAAATGGGAGATGTTTAGAAGGTTTCGAAGGAGACCGGGATAGCCATGCGGGCACGTCATTCGTCCTACATTCCTCAAAGGAGATGTAATATGGAAATGTCAAGGGGAAACACGAGATACCCAAAAGTTGCCCTAGTTTTTTGTTAGGGAAAACGGGCATGGGGTTTGGATCAATGATAGCTAGGGTGAAAAAATCAAGTGAGACTTGTAAAGCTGCCCTAGTCTTGGGATTATGGATTGATGAAAAACTCGTGTGAGACTCATAAAGCTGCCCCAGTTTTTTGTTTGGCACGGGGTTCTGTTCTGAAGAGGTAGTGGGCATGAAAAGGATCGGCTAAAAGGATGGCCCCAATTGGTTTGATTTTCCTTTGCATGCTTCTGGCTAGTTGGCAGGGAGATCCCCTCTTCCTAAGAAAATACTTTTTCTCTCTTCTTTTTTTGTTTTTTTTTGTTTCCATTCATTTTTTCAACTTTTTTTTCTTACAACACAATGAAAGTCATTTCGCCTTATCGCAAAATTAAGCTTTATGAAAATGTGAGCAAACATTATCCAATCTGCATGGACTTTATTAGGTTTATAACGTGGCTAAAGGCTAAAAGGTATTGAAAGAAAGGATATAAAGGCCCAAATGAATGTTTGTTGGTTATTTTTTTTGAAACAAGGGTTATCATCTAAGCATTGCATAAGCCATTTGACTTTTTGAGCACTTTGCTTTTTCTCGAACTTCATTTTTCATTTTTTTCAACACTTTGTGATTCTTTCCGTTTTTTTTTTTTTCGTTTATTGTGGTATGGGTTAATGAAAAACTCTTCATTTGATCATTGAGTGCTCATTATTTGCACATCGAGTTGACTCCTACTAACGATAACCCTTGCTTGGGAAAATTTTTGAAAAAGAATTTGTTTTTGGCTCAAACGGGGTGACAATGGATATATTTTTTTTCTTTTTAGATAAAGACAAGAAGAAGGCCACACATCATTTTGAACTCTGATTGGTTTATTTTCAAAAGATTAACTCCACGACTAGATGACCTCAACATGAGTCGTTTTTTCTTTTTCCTTCTTTCTAGACCGCCCTTTCGGGTTTTCAATCTAGTGGACTTATTCTTTTTTTTTTTGAAAATTCTTTTGTTCTTTTGGTTGCCTCAATGGATTCAGGGATCACTCAACTAGCACAAGCGAGGATAATGTTGGCCAGGCCAATCTGCCCCAGTGTAAAGATTTTTGTTACTGAGGGCAGTGACAATGTGTGTTAGGGAAGATCCTTTATTTTGGAAAAGTGAAGGGTGAAGGTTTTCAAGCAACATGCGCACAAACGTCTTGAGAAAAATGTCAAATTGTTATTTTTGATTAAACATTTGACCTCGGAAAAGTCTGACACTGCAACTTTTGTTTTTGATTTATCATTTCATTTTTTTTTTGCTATTTTCGAAAAACAAGAATTTGGCGATTTGTAAGAAAGACAAGTGACTCAAGGTCGCCTTCATTTTTTTTTTGTTTTTCTTGTTATTTGCGACTTTCATTTTCTCTACGACACCCTATTAGGACATGATTTCCGGTAAACCTTGAAGATACCTCGTAATGAAAGTTCACGTTAAAAGTCATGGATATAAATGTGATATCAATGAGCATAACCCTCATAGCAAGACAATTCAAAACATGAGCAAAACAACATCAGTTTCGCCTTTTACAATAACCTATGCTTTCCCATATAGTCCTAGAGTCCTCTTCATTTGTCCATGGCATTTGTAGAGGCGAACTCACGCCTTGCCACAGTGCTGGATTGACTTTCTTCAAACTTTAAGCATCCTGAATCGATCAAAGATTGCACTTTATGCTTTAGAGCCTTGCATGCCTCTGTTGAATGTCCACGCGCTCCTTCATGATAATCACACTTGGCATTTATGTCATAGTTCTTTGGGTAAGGAGGTCGTACAGGCTTGGTGGGACAAACCTCTATGAGGTTATTGTGGAGAAGATCTGGCAGTAGCTCAGTGTAGGTCAAGGGATAGGAGTGAAATTGACAACCTTCTCATTTCAATTGTAATTTCTCTGCTCCATGGCTCGATTGGACCCATAGGCATGCGACATCTAGGAATAGGCAGTAAAATGTGAATTTGCTTTTTGTTCTCTATTTTTCTCATGCCCCGGACCATACTCATTCAAACTCGCTACTAGATTTGGACTTGGTGCAATTTTTCCATTTCTTATGCACCCCTCAACCCTTTCTCCAATTACTACTGTATCAACAAAACTCGAGGAGACACTGCGTATCGGGTGCTCATAAAATGGTGGTTGTAGAGTATTCAGAAATATGGTAGTCATCTCCTTGTCACTTAGAGGCGATTTTACTTGGGCAACAATTTCTCTCCACCTTTGGGCATATTCTCTAAATGATTCAGACTCTTTCTTCACCATGTTCTGCAGTTGTATTATGTCAGGTGTTAGATCCTCATTATATTCATACTGCCTTAGGAATGCATCAAACAGACCTTTCCATGAGTAGATGTGAGTCGTTTCTAAACGCGTGTACCAATTTAGAGCCACGCTAATTAAACTTTTTTGGAAGAAGTGAACCAAAACTTTTTCATCGTGAGCATGGGCTGCCATTTTTCTGCACTACATGGTTATGTGGCTACTTGGGCAAGTGTTTCCTCGATATTTCTCAAACTCTAACAACTTGAACTTTGGAGGTATCACCACATCAGGAACTAAACATAGTTTTCTGGCATCTCCAAATTCAAAGCTTCCTTCGTCCTCTATGGCTCTCAACCTCTTCTCAAGCATTTCTAATTCACTCTTGTTGTCCTTAAATTCCACTGGTGTAACGACATGAGGTGAAGACTTCATCTCGGGTTGTTTTGTCATTATCACACTCGCCATACCTGATTGGATCGTTTCCCCATGAATTGTGGCAGTGGCTGCCCTAAGCTTGTCTTCTACTTCAACTACGTTATCTTCGGTCTTTTGAGTGTCAACATATCCCAAGTCCACTGCTGAGGGTGGAGTGTAATTCGGGGAAAGACCATAAGGAGGGAAAATTTGTGCCTCTGGAACTCTTTGTTGTGGTCGTGGTGCACGCAAATGTTTAGGGCTTTGTTAGGCATTCAGGGCCTCTAGGATTTGGCTCATTTGCCCCTTCAATTTTTGGATATCGGCTTTCATCCCTTCTTGAACTTCTCCTTCGTTCTCCATGATTTTTCCACTGGTTCATATCCTTTAGTGTGTCTTGGAGACTTAGCCATATTATTATTTTTAAACTAAATTTCATTAAATGAAATAAATTAAGAAAAAGGAAATAAAAACGAAAAGAAAAAAGAAAAGACAAAGTAGTGCAACTACTATAGTCAGAAATTATAAAGATGTGAAACATTGCCAAACGTATAATCTAGAAATTAACATGAAACAAAGTCAATAGGGCAGTTCATAAAACATCCACAACATTTATAAGTTCATCACATAGGAGGTATACAAAATCATGATCAATTATCACGAGCTTTAGCCATCACATTCTTCATTTCTCTCATCCGTTTCTTGCAGTAATTGAGGAATGTTTCGACCTTCTTAGGCGGGTTAAAGATCGGCATTGCAAACTCAGCATCAGCTAATAACTTAGGGACATCCTTAATGGCTTTGTTAGCAAGGGAAGCTAGTTGTGAGAAACTTCTCCTCCAGTTTTCTATAACCCGCCCTTATTCAATGATATACTCGTTCATCTGATTCATCAATTCTTGATGTTTCTTCTCTGATTCAGTCCGATGCCAACGTTCCTTCTTTAGTTTTGCCACTGCTGCTTTCGCCTGTTGTTCGGCGTTGTCCATTCTAATATGCATTTTGCGTAAGTCCTCTAGTGCTTTTTCCTTGTCCCTCTTGAATTCATCACACATCTACTTTATAACACGCTCTGATATCTCAATTATACCATATTCCCGATCTTTCAAGGTCAGCTCAATGTTTGCCGCTACCAGCTTCTGCTTTTGTCTTCTTAACAACTCTTCATATGCTTTGTTGTTTTCCACACTATCTTTCTTAAGATTCACATAATCATGTTGTAGGTTTTTAAGATTACTAGTGAACTTGATATTTTCTAGTTTCATTCGCTCAAATTCGGCCTTCAACAGTTGCACCTCCTTGCCTTCAGCCTTATGAAGCTGCTCTTCACAATCTAAGTTAGGAGAAATTAACTTGAAAGGCAACTTCACTGTCCTAACCCTCTTTGCAATCCAATGGCTATAAGGAATTCCTTCATCAACAGTCCATGATCTTGGGTCCCTCTCCGCACGAACAATGTTGCCCCAAGAGTTCCTAACTTGGTGAAGCACTTCAGCCAAGGTTCCTTCCTCATAATAGATTTGCAATATGGCAAGAGATGCAGGTGCAGGTGATCCTCTCATAGGATGCTCGAATTGCCTTTGTGCTAACACAGGATTGTAATTAAAACAACACTGGATACCCATGAGAGGCACATTAGGGTAATTCACGCAATGATATATGACATGCGAACTTCGTTGCCAAGGGACACACCATTTAATTTGTTCCTCATTTAAACTTGCACAAAGTTGTGCCCATTCATTTGCCCCTTTCATCTTTGGTTTACACTGCAATAGCTCACTTAGGGGACACGTGGCATTCAAGGCGTCTTCACTCACACGAGAAACGAACCACGCATACAACACTAGTAGACAACACAACATTTTTCCTTCCTTTAGCTCATAACAATGATTAAGGGTCCCATAAACTTTAGCTAAGACAACAGTGACTGGATTCTCAAAGCGCATTTTGTATCCCACAAATGCGTTCATGGCAGCGTAGTCGACGAAATTCTTGACGTTAGGAAAAAGCATGACACCATAGAGGAGAAGAGTGATGCAGCTGTCGCGGCCCATCAAATTTGATGTGCATTAAAGAATGCAGTATAATGCTAGGAAGTGACTCCTAGGTCGTCTCTCAAGGACCAAATGTGGTTCAGGTAATAGGTCGAACACTTTGTGGGGGGGGGGGGGGG
>JAHCHA010013206.1:523424-567550 GCA_027742795.1 Vigna hirtella
GGGGGGGGGGGGTTTGTGAAGATTTTGTGAATGCAAGTGAACTAAATTAAAACACGAACGTAAACACGGATGTGAACACAGGATTAAAACAGTTGGTCACTTAAGCTAACATCGTAACTAAAATATCACAACCAAGAGAAATAGAGAACATTAAAATGAAAAGTGCTTTAACCAAATTAAAAGTGCAACGTTGAGCTAAACAATTAAATGCAAACTGAGAATGGCGGGCAATTGAAATGAATGCTTAAAGAAATTTAACATTATATGCTTGAAGAAGTAAAGAAAACTAAAACCGCCACTCCATTAAACCGTGACAGCACACCACTTCCGAGTGCATCCACTTCTTCACCGTGCAACACTCCAATAATGAAGCACCGCGTGAATTGAATAACATTTCAATGCAAGAGAGCGTGAACAGTAAAATAAAATGGAAATGCAACGAGTAAGATAAAGAATTGAAAAGGGCTTCTCTTCAAGCCCGCGTGGACGCTACATTCTGGAAGTGATCGAGCCGCTGCCTTCTCCAGAAACTAAATGAAAGTAATTCCCTTTTCAATCACCCATGTGCCTCATTAGCTCTACTCTCCGTACACACCTACTCCTATCTAATCACTTTGCTACTATTCTCTAAAGAAAAGGAACACTCATTTCTCGCTATTGTGACCGAGAGTTTAGAAGGAAATCATGTGTCTCTTCCATTGTTCCAAAATTGAAATCAGCACCAGTAAAATGAAAGCAAACATTTTTTTTCCTCAATGTGCTGGATGCAGCAACTCAAGCCAAGAAAATGAATCCCTTCGTCCAGCCCTTGCTGCTGCTCCTCTTCTTTCACGTCCAGCCCCATTCATTTAAAATAAAATGTGCCTCTTCTTCAAATTGAAATCTCCGTAACAACTCCTTGACTAAACATCATCAATCAATAGTGCATAAAAACCAAAAATGAAAAGGCAATGAGAATTCAGCCAAAGGAATAAAACATCAGCTCTTTTTTTTCCATTGAAAATAGCGTTCCAGGAAAACCAAGGCCAGAATGAGAGAATGGGAATCCTCCGTGAGGGGGTGGCGCTGCCCTAAAGGCCGTGTGTCACCTTTTAATTAATTCTAAAATGTTTATGTGGAGAGTCTTGAATTTATTTGTATTCTTCCTGATGTCCCAAAATGTATCTCCAAAAGTTTCCCTGCAATCAATAATGAACATAATAAGCTCAGATAATTCAAATTAATTAAAATAAGAATTTTTGGTCAAATTAAGCACAGTTAGCAAAAATGGAAAAATATCGGACATTTAAGCACAATTCCCTGATTAATTCTAGCACAATAAACTAGGTGAAGTCAAGAAAATATTGACTCATCAAAGAGCCAATACATCCATAAATGTTTCCCACTTTTCCTCTCGAGCTAAACGATGTAAGTACCACTCTAGGTATCCCTGAGGAAGGCCCCTCACTTTACCCTTGATTGTGAACTCACTTTCCAACTGCATAGGGTGAACTTTCATTATCCTTGCTAGTTGCAAGATAGGGGTATATTGCCCAAGGTAGTTGTATGGAGTTTTTCCCTCGAGAGGTATATCTAAGATTTGCTCGAATTCTTCCACTGTAGACACTAATTGGAAATCTCGAAAAGTGAAACATCTCAGTGGTGGATCATAGTACTGGGCTAAAGTAGTAATTGCTGATGTTTGGACTTGCACCTCTAACAGGCTCAACAAATTCCCATACTCCTTCTTGAATGCATCCTTTTGGGATGTATTCATTTTCTTTACCAGTTCTCTCAGACCATCCATATTTCCTTCCTCTACTTCAATGGTTATCCTTTCCTTTAAAATGTTTGAACTTGAAGGCCGATCAACTTCAAATCTCATGTTAATTTCCATTTTACCTCAAGGGCTTAGTCACAAATTTATAACTTCCTACCTAGAACCAACAAAAAGACCATAAAAATGCATGAGAAAGCGCAAAATGATATAGGGATATGTACAAAGTGTTTAATTTTATTAAGCAAAAATAACAGTTATAAGACGACACACATCTCCCTTTGTGCCCTAGGAAGGTTCAACGGTTAAGATTCAAGGTTAGGTACATGCAATCTCACAAGGATGGTTCCCTGAGCCTAAAGATCAATGATCACTAGAGTTATGGCCCCCTTCACAGCATCTCCACAACAGTCGAGTAATCAACTAGGTGTGAAAACTCAAATGAAGAGAACAGACTCTAGCTGGGGTTCTCACAATAGCCAAACAGGAAGTATGTCCCAAGTGGCACCGCTACATTATAACAGTTGAAAAACTGTTATTTTCATGCTTAAAATTGATACTAAAAGCAACCTTTAACCCTTAGAAACTAGCTTGAAATGATGTTTTTGCTTATATTTTTGGAAATAAGAGAGTTGGACAGGTTTGTGCTTGATTTTAGTGTTTTATGCAGGTTTTAAGGTGAATTTGATGAAAGAAGTAAAGAAGGATAGAGATGGAATCAGAAAAGAACTCAAAAAGTGCAAAAGAAGAGAAGCCGCAAGTACCGCTCAGCACCATTTTACCGTTGAGCGGCACTACTTAACACTTGTTGGCACCGCTGAGGGGTGAAAGTGCAGCTGAGAGGAAGAATTCAACACACGCACTTATCGTTGAGCGGTATTTTACCACTGAGAGCCATTATTTTGGGCTTGGGCCTACTTTTCTGTAATTTTTAGAATAGTATATAAGCTTTAGGACGTCCTAGGGTTTGTATCTTTGGCAGAGTACGAAGCAAACACACACATTTCCACCCCTTGGAGAAAGATCTTGGATGCTAAGGCTACCTACTAAACTTTCTAGGGTTCTATCTATCAACTCTTCTTGTTGTTGGGGAATCAATGTAATCTTTTGAAGCTCTCATATATGGAATTTTGTGTTTAAACATCATATTTATGATACATGCTTTCTTTCATCATTAGTTAGGGTTTTTCCTCTTTGCTCAAAGCATGCATTGTTTAACTCATTCGATGTCATGATTATTGGTTTTATTGATATGGACACATACAGTAAAATCTAGATCCGGGGAAACTCTCCCAACAGTAGTATAAACCTAGACATAGGAATATGATGGTTGGTTGTCGTTAATCTTCCGTTCACTGTAATGCATGATTAATTGCTAGGGAGACAAGACATTGTAAACTAGTGATTATGATTAGGCTTTCTTCGTCGAGACATCGAGTTTAAGGTAATTTAGAGAGTGACATTAACATTGATGAAAAGAATGATGAATTCCTAAAATATATGAGAGTGGATAAGATGAAATTTATTGCCCCAACAACATACTCATCCACATATTTCAATTCACATGTTTTGTTTCTTCTTTCCCATTGATCATCACATGCATACATGTTTACTTTTTGTCTTTTGCATTTGAAACTTATAACAATTTGTTCTCAAGTCTTAAATAACCAAGAAATCATAGAACTAACTAGGTCGTGAGTCCTTTGGGAGAATGATACTTGGTCTTACCGAGTTTATTACTTGATACGATTCGGTCACACTTGTCGAGGGTTAAACAAGTTTATGGCGGCGTTTTTCCGTGTTCATAAATTTGTCATCACCAAACCATTCAATTGATTGCTCTTCACCAGTTGAATGAGAGCATGCTTCATCTCCATGCTTGCGGCATTGACTATTGGCCTTGCAATGCTATTAAAATAAAGAGGTCCAGCGACCGTGACATAATCTGTCAGGGTACGTGATAAACAAATTTTTAAACCCCGGCAACGGTGCCAAAAACTTGTTAACCCTCGGCAAGTGTACCGAATCGTATCAAGTAATAATAAAATGGTAAGACCAAGTATCGTTTCCCAAAGGAATCATGGCCTAAACAGTTATGTGATTTATTGATTAAATTAGACTTGTGAATGCATTCTTGTAGGTTTAAATGCAAATACTGAAAATTAAATATGAATGCATGTGTGATCAATAGGATTGAAAGAAGCAAAGGTGATTGATGTAAATTATGGAATGATGATGTTGTTCGAGTTTTCAATTCATCCTATCCACTCTCATGTATTCAAGAATTCATCTTTCTTCATTAATGTTAATGGCACTTTCTAATTTACTCTCCTTGAATATGGAGCTTCAATCTCTATCACTCCATTCTCTTTATAGTCTTTCACAACCCACAACTTGTTCTTGCATCTTACTCGTGTACCAAGTTTGAGTTGTGCCTAGATCAAGTCATCATGAACCTTCCTTCCTTTGCCATCTTTTTCTTCTTCCCGAACCTGTGACAAGAAACAATGTTTACCTTTGAAGACCGACTTTACAGCTTTTGAACTAGTCAAGAGTGCATCCTTACATGCACTATTATCCCATAATCCACATTGATTATTACCTTTGCCGTTTTCATAAACGGTCTTCCAATAATGATTGAGACCTTCTCATCCTCCTTCATCTCCATCACCACAAAATCTATCAGGAATTTTAGTTTGTCTATGCAAACCACCACATCTTCCGCCACACCATAAGGTTTCTTGGAAGATCCATCCGCCATTAGCAAAGTCACCTTTGTTGGCTTAACTTCAAGATCACCAATCCTTTCAAGCAGAGATAAAGACATCAAATTAATGCTTGACCCTAAATCAATTAGGGCTTTCCTTATTTTCTCCTTCCCTATGACGCAAGGAATAGTAAAACTTCCTGGATCCTTCACTTTTGAAGGAAGTGGCTTCTTCTCAATAACACTGCAATCTCCCTTTTCATCTAGATATTTCTTCTTTATCGAGACTTGCTTCATGTGCTTTGGATAAGCTGGAATTTGTTGCAATGCTTCATTCAATGGTATTGTAATCTCCAATTGCCTGAAGATATCTTTAAAGCGCCCGTATTGTCTCTCTTTTTCAATATTTTCACTCCCCTTAGGATAAGGAAGAATTTTATCATTTTTCTCAATTTTTTTCTCTCTCCTCTTCGTTTCATTCTCTTTTTGCTCAACCTCACCTATTCTCTCTTCTTTTTCTTCTCTTATTTCTAACTCAACGCTCTTTTATTCTTCATTCACCCTCTCATCATCTACACTTACAATAACTTTGGACTCTTCCTTAGGGTTAACCTCAGTATTAGCCCCAAAAATCTTGTCAGGCTTATCCTTCAAATCTTTAGCTATTTGGCCAACCTGTATCTCCAAATTTCTAATTGCAGCTTCAGTGCTTTTATGGTTGGAGATGGTCACCTGAATAAATTGTTGAAGAGTTTCTTCAAGATTTGATGATTTCTCATTTAATGCAGATACTTGTTGCCATATTGATGGTTGTTGTTGTGGTTTATTGAATTGTCCTGCTTGTCCAGTTTGTCAATTCTTACCTTGACCCATGCTTGGGTGTGGTTTCCACTCTTGGTTGTAGTTCCCTTGGCGGGATGGAAATTCATTTGCCATGAAATTGACATCTTCTAAGGCCTCCGCTAGAAAAGCACATTTACCATTGATATGGTCACCGCCACACAGTTCACAAAGTTGTTGCTGAACCTGTGCAACATTCTTTAGCTCCTTTGGCAACTGAGCAAGTGTCTTTGTCAAATTCTCCAACTATTGAGTTATGATTTTGTTTTGCGCAAGCAATGCATCATTTGATTGCAATTGTAGAACTCCCTTCTGTTGAATTGGAGCTCCTATCTCATTATTCGTCTCATTATCATTAGTAGCCATGTTGTCAATCAATTCAGTGGCTTCCTCTCGAGTCTTGCATTTAATATTACCTCTAGCTGAGGCATTTAGCATCAACTTGGTTTGTGAACCAAGACCTCCAAGGAAAAGAATGACTACTGTTGCTTCGTCAAACCCATGAGTGGTTGTCTTTCTCAGCAAGCTCTTGTATATATCGCAGGCTTGACCTAGCGTCTCCTCCATGCCTTGTCTAAAAGAAGAAATCTCTTACTTCACTTTGTTGATTTTAGATTGTGGGAACTACTTGTTTAGGAACTTTGAAACCACGACTTCCCATTCAACAAAGCTACCTTCCGGAAAAGAATTCAACCATAACTTAGCATTGCCTCCCAATGAGAAAGGAAACAAACTAAGCTTTATCGCTTCATCCGGCACATCATTGATCTTTACAGTGTTGCAAATGTCGTTGAATGTGGTGAGATGCTCATATGGACTTTCATGTGATAGCCCATTAAATTGGTTGCTCTTTACCAATTGTATCAACACCGGTTTCACCTCCATGTTTGCAGCATTGACCCTCAGCCTAGCAATACTATTAAAGTGATGAGGGCCAACAACATTGGTGTAATCCGCCAGAGTACATCTAACATTGTTCTCTTCGGCCATCTCTTCAATGCTTTTGTTAGATCTTTGTGGTGAGAGTTGTAGAAGTGTTTCTGGAGAAGAAAATAGTTCTCTAGAAGTTTGGATCCTCCTTCTCCTTCTACTTTCGTCCAATCCTTCAAGAAGAGGTTCTGAAGTTTACTTGCTCCTAGTCCTAATTGTATCCTGTATACAAAAGAACACAAAATCCTAGAAACAATTGTTAGCACAAAAAGATATAAAAGATAACTAAAAGATAAACAAAAAAAGATAAAAACAAAAAGATAGAAAGATAAAGAGATAAAACAAAAAGAGAAAAAGATAAAAATAAATAAAAAATCAAGTCAAAGCTAATCAGTAATCACACAAATAGAATAGTTAAACCACAAGTCCCCGACAACGGCGCCAAAAACTTGTTAACCCTCGACAAGTGTACCGAATCGTATCAAGTAGTAATAAAATGGTAAGACCAAGTATCGTTTCCCAAAGGACTCACGACCTAAACAATTATGTGATTTGATGATTAAATTAGACTTGTGAACGAATTCTTGTAGGTTTAAATGCAAATACTGAAAATTAAATATGAATGCATGTGCCAATCAATTGGATCGAAAGAAGAAAATGTGATTGATGTAAATTATGGAATGATGATGTTGTTGGGGTTTTCAAAAGTAAATATGAATGCAAATTGATCAATTGAGGCTTGACACAAGAATGAATGGTGTTGACAATATGAGATGATAATGTTTTTGGGGTTTAGGTATCACCATCCTTAGTTTCATGCATATAAGAATTCATCTTATTCATTAAATTGTTAATGTAACTCTCTAAATTACTTAGAACCCGATGTCTCGACGTAAAACGTCTATCCTTAATTATTAGACCACAATGTCTTGCATCCCTAATAATCAATTTTGCATTATGAAAAGAAGCTTAAGACAATCAAACGTTCTATCCCTATGTCAAGGCAATAGTCCCTTTGGGTGAAATTCTCCGAATCCTGGTTCTTAGGTATCATGCTATGAGTGATCAAGACATAACAAACATTGAATAAAGGAGAAAATCACTAACAATTAATGAAAGAAGCATAAAATAATTCAAAACATATTCAAATACCTAAAAGTTTAGAGGTTACATCTTTCCCAACAAAAAATGAGTTTAGTTCTCCATTGTCACAGAGAACCTAGGTGTCCAATCATGGAAGAATGAGATAAAAACCCTAGAAAGAGAAGAGGATAGCTCCCACATGCCAAATCTGCCTCCAAAGGGTCGAAAAGTGTGTTTCTGAGCTTCAGCCAATAAAAGAAGTGAACCCTAGGGCGTGCAAGTCCTTAAATAGATCAAAATTGGATCATGGGCCCAACACGTTGGCACTTAGCGCCCCTACTTAGGGCAACTGGGCGAGCTTGCGAGAGAAATGGCGCTGAGGGCCCTGAAAGGGGCAACCAGGCGCTCAACGATGCATTGAAACTAGTGCTCAGCGCCCCTAGAAGGGGTCCTAGGCGTGGTACGGTGCAGACTGGCGCTGAGGGCCCCAGAAAGGGCAACCAGGCACCCTACGCTGGCATTGAGGGCCCTAGAAAGGGGCAACCAAGCGTGGTTGTCTGAGCTCCTGGGCCTAGGGCTTTAGAAAAGGGCAATCAGGCGTCCTGCGATCGTGGTAACCTTCTCTTCTGGTGCTTTTTCTGTCCTTCCTGGGTTCCAACTCCTTGATACTTTAACTTCTCTTCCAAAATAATTCCAATAACCTACCAAATCAAGGGAATTTAGTGATAAAATCATCAAGTATAACCTCGACTCTCTTATTCACAAAAATAAACTAAAAATAAGAGTTTAAGCAAGCTTCAAAGTCAAAAAGGGTTAATTTAATATCAAAATTGCATCACAGATAACAGTATATTCAACCGTTATCAATAACAATCTCCCCCTTTTTTACGATGATAAAAAATCCTTTGTTTAAAAGCATCTTTGTGTATCTGCATAGAATACAAACTTACAAACAGGTTAGTAGTAGCTGCCCTAGAAGTATGTTCAGTTTGTTCTTCTCCCCGTTTTTGATCATAAGCAAAAAGCAAGTAAAAATCCACATCCTCTCTCGACCTATGCACAACAAAACTCGTAGGACTCCTCACCGAACCTAACACGCACACCCGCGTTTTCTTTCACAATAGCCTAACTCGAGGCTCTCTAGGTTCCCCTAGTGTTTTCCATATTCGAATCACACCCTCTACTTCATCCCGTTGGTAGCAACGTGGGACACAAATACAACCACTCCAACCACATGCTTCAACACATCTTTTTCACACGACTTAACTCTCCCATAGAAGCTTTTGGTTGTTGTAAAAGAACTAGAGCTAGGGTTGTCTCTCAAACAATCACGACTATCGGTGTACCTCCTTTAATCATACCCTAGAACAATTTAAAACCTACTCATAACACTCTTAATTCTGGCCCAAAACTCATACATATTTACACTCTTGAGACCACTAAGTTTTGACCATTTTTCTTTACAAGTTGCTGCATAATTTGTGATCTAAATTTTGATTTTTGGAACCTTGTATCTAAATTATAGCAACAAGTTTGACCATTAAATATTGAGAACAATCAATAAAAATAGTCATTGCACAGTTTTTAAAAACCAATTGGCTTAATGTAGTCCAGTGTGTATAATTTCGAAATAAAAAATCAGAATTTTGAGATCAGAAAAAGTGTTCTTTCTCTTAGACTTTTCAGCAGCTTCTTGTTGGTCTTTTATTATTTTTAAAATTTGTTCTATAACTTATCTTATGTTCATTTTGAGTGCCTTCCTTCTTGATAGCTTTGCTTATTGCTTGTCTTAGTTTTGTCTTTCACATGTGAATCATGTTCTGTTGTTCATAATTGAGCTTTAATTTCTTTTTTTAATCTGATCTTGAGTTTGTTGTATTGTCATTCCCAATGCCTTGTGCTTAACTATTTGATTGGCTGATCTGATCTGTCCATTACCTTGTTTATCATAGCCATTTCCTGATTGAGAAATCTGATTCCATTCTGGATTTTGGGAGCTGAAAGACGGTAATGTGAATGATAGCATCTTAGGTGGTGGTGATCCACAACATTCTCTGGCTGAAAATTCTCTTTAAACCTACCATTTGATTGTGTAAGGTTTCTAGAGAGAAGGCTGAGTGTTGTGAGTCTTATGAGGCTGATTTAGCCTAATTTATTTAGCAATTTGTGAAAGAAAATCAGTATCATTTAACTGTGTTGCCAACTATTCAATTGTGCAGGATAACGATTTTAAAAGGATTAGATTGGAGCAGTTGTGACTATTTAAGAAGCTACTGCATTCATATCTTTTTGGTTATACATTGCTTGTTAAATTTACTAAAATAATAACTGTTTTGAATGAGTTAGTTGAATTCTGCATTGAGCCTTGATTAGAAGCATTATTCTTTATTTGTTGAAACATTATTCTTTCTTGATTGCATACCTTTGCATGCCACTTAGTTAGTTGTGCATGAACTATTTTTGCATGAATTGATTTGTGTATGAACTGATTTTTTTGGAGTACTTAAGCTTGTGCATCAAATTTTTTAATTGCCAATTTCTGAATTGCATCACATCACTCTTGTCCAGATTGGTTAATCTAAGTCTGAATGTGTTTGCCTCGTTTAATCACAAATTGAAATTGCTAGCCCTGTATGTTCTACTAGTATGGTGTTTTGATTGAATTTTGAACTTCTTCATTCATGCATTAACTTGTTTCACATCCATTTGGATCTGGTTAAATGTACATTTTCATATGTATTTCATAGGATTTTGATGTGACTTTGTGTGTGCATAGCTGAATTGATTGAATCTTTAGTTTGAGCAGAAGATTTATGAAGAAAAAGTAGCAAAATCACCTCACATGGGAGTTTTGAAATTAAAGGAGTTTGCTTAAATTGTTTTCTTTGTTGTGGCTTCTAATTGTTTGGATTGGCTGGACTGCAGATTTTTGAATGAAATTTATCTTGTCCATATTTGAGCTGATTGGAATCACATAGCTAGAAACAACCATTAGGGGAGTTGATTAGTGTAACTACCTCTAGTTTGCTAATTGTTTATAATAATTTTAAGCATTGTTTTCTCTACTAAGTTGGTTTCAATATCTGTGCAGGTTTGGATGGATGAAAATTGTGAATTCGCTATGCATCAAATTTTAAATGGATAGCAAATAGGAACCTTTCTTTGCATCAAGTGTACAAGCCTAAGAAAGGGAAGTGCTTACTACCATATATATCTTTTTCTGCAATCTGCTTGGCTAAGGAGTGTAAGTGACAGAAACTTTGTGCATTTATGTTTGTAGGATGGGAACGACCAGCTTCGTGATCTGGACCAAGAGGGAGTTGACAACAACATTTGCCAATTGAAGCTTTGCAAAAGTGGATCGTACCAAGAACAAGGCAATAGCAAAACTTTATTTTCCTTTGTAAATGTTTTTATTCAATGTGTTGTGTAATAGGCTTGTGTTAGCCTACTATAGTTTTAGCTTTTTTTTGTAAAAGACCTTTTAAAAAGTCCAAGTGCTTTGGAAGAGTTTTAGGTGTTCTTTCAAAGTTTTGGTAATTTTTCTTGCTTTCTTTAAATTTGGCATAGCTAGACAGGTGAGTGTGTCTTGTTAGCCAAAGCTACAAGCCTCACCATAGTAGTAGATTTAATATTGATTGCTTCAATTTTTGGTGTTTCACGTTTAGGGGTCATTAGAGTCCGAGATTAGGAGGGTCTTTGATTATTGTGTTTGTGAGTTGTGTACTTTGTTTTTAAAGGTAATTTTACTTTAAGGGGTACTTAGTTAATAGCATAAGACAATTTTGGCAAGGAAAGACTTGGTACTTAAGTAGCTTCTTTGCTTCACCAATCTTACCTGGGATTTGTTTAAGTGAGAAACATATAAACCCTTTAGATTATTAGAAAAACTTTTAAGAACAAAGGATTTCAAATCATAGGTCATCTATGATTAGTGAAATTGAAAAAGAAAAATAGCCTTAGGACCATACTAAAACATATTGGGAATTTGAAGGAGAAAATGAATCAAAATAAGCTTAATAGGGAGGCGCAAACCTCAATCATCCAAAATGAGCTTAGAGTCATAAAAGGAGAACAAAAGGAAAAGAGGAATCAAGACCTTATAAAAGAAATCATTAAAGAGGGCAAGTTATTAATTAAAAATCTAGTTGGGTTTTATCATATGGAACTTGAGTTTGGAAAAAATCTTATGAGACTCTTAGATGAACAAAGAAAAAGAGAGACTTAAAGAAGAGAAGAAGAGAGAAAAGAACAAGACAAGAGAAGGAGATAGAGAAGAAAAGAAGAAGAAAGAAAAGGGGAAGAGAGAAGAAGAGAAAAAGAGAGAAGAGAATAAGAAAGAAAAGAAGAGGAAGAGAGAAGAAGAGAAAAAGATAGGAGAGAAGAAGAAATAAGAGAGTAAGAGAAAAGAGAAGAGGAGGAAAGAAGAGAAGAAAAAGAAAAGAAAGAAAAGGAAGAAATTGAAAGAAAAGAAATGGAATAAAAGGACAAAGTGGAATTAAGGATAACATCTCCCAAAATTACAATAGAACCAAGATTCTTAAGGGGAGGTTTTTGATCCTTTCACTTTTCTTCATTTATTATTGAGTTTTCAAAATCCAACTTTTCTCTCAGAGAATTTGCCATTCCATCTTTTCAAAATATTGCAACTTTCAACATCTTTTCAAATATTGCAACTTTCAACACGTAACAATTCAAAACTTGAGTTATGATTACCTTTCTGGTTAACACTAACTCAAGAAAAAAATAAAATTGCAAATGAAGTAAGGTTTCTTTGTTATAATAAAATTAAAAATTTCAAAATTGGGAAACATTCTTCTAAACATGTTCTTCTATATATCTTATTGGGTCAAATAAAAATAATTAGAGATATGTTTGATGCTTATTGTAGATTGACATTTGATCCAAGAGGAACTCTTGTGAAGTCGACAAAAATAAGTTTTCATAATAAAGGTGAACCTTCAGATTTGAGAACAAATCCTTTCCAAGGGGGAGGAGATCATAGATGGGGCCCAAGCCCAATTATATTTTTAGCATTTCTTTTATTCGTTATAAGTTGATGGATTGGCAAGTGTACCAAATCGCACAAGTAATATAAAATGGTAAGACCAAGTATCGTATCCCTAAAGACTCTCGGCACTAGACAGTTGTGTGATAACTCAATTAATTAAGACTTAAATAAAAAGAGATCATTGAGTTAAAGTGCAAAAACAGAAAATTAAATATGAATGCAATTGATCAATAGCAAAGGACACAACGATGAACAGAGGTTGTTTATAAAATGAGTTGATTATGTTGTTAGGGTTTGATTTCACCAAGTTTACTCTCATGTATATAAGAATTCTTCTTTTTACATTATTGTTAACGTCACTCACTAAATTACTTAGAACCCGATCCCTCGGCGCAATTAGCCTGCCTTAATTTCTAGTTTGTGCAATTTCTAGCGTTCCTGGAAAATTAAGTCTGAAGATCAAGAGCTCAAGACGACCAAGTACTCATACCCTCATCCCTCAGAAATATTACCATTGGGAGAATTCAACAAGAACCTAAATTGTAAGGAACCTCCCGACAGTCATGCAATTCATAAATCATTTTACTAAATGAGTTAAATAGAGCAAGCATTGAAACAAATGAATTCCCCAATGTTAAACCCTTAGCAAGTGTAACCGAATCGTATCAAGTAATAAACCTGGTAAGACCAAGTATTGTTCTCCCAAAGGACACACGGCCTAGACAGTTGTGTGGTTTGTTGATTAGCTAAGACTTGTAAAACCGATTGATTAAGATTTAAATGCAAATACTCAAAAGTAAATATGAATGCATGGATTGATCACTGGTAAGAAGAAACAAAACACGTGAATTGAAATATATCGATGATTATGTTGTTGGGGTTTATGAATTTCATCCTATCCACTCTCATGTATTTAGGAATTCATCTTTCTTCATTAATTGTTAATGTCACTTTCTAAATTACCTTAAACCCGATGTCTCGGTGAAGAAAGCCTAATCATAATCACTAGTTTACAATGTCTTGTCTCCCTAGCAATTAATCATGCATTATAGTGAACAGAAGCTTAAAGGCAACCAACCATCATACTCCTATGTCTAGGTTTATACTACTATTGGGAGAGATTCCCCAGATCTAGATTTCCCCGTATGTGTCCATATCGACAAAATCAATTATCATGACATCGAATGAGTTAAACAATGCATGCTTTGAGCAAAGAGGAAAAACCCTAACAATTAATGAAAGAAAGCATGTATCTTAAATAAGATTTTGAAGAACAAATTCCATACATGAGAGTTTCAAAAGGATTACATTGATTCCCCAACAACAATAAATGTTTAGTTCACCATATTCATGGTGAAACTATATGAATTACAATGAAAGAGTGAAAAGATAGAACCCTAGAAAGTTCAGAAAGGAACCTTAGCATCCAAAATCCTCCTACAAGGGGTGAAAGAGTGTGTTTTTGCTTCGTCCCAGCCAAAGATGACTGACCTAGGTTAACTAAAACCTTATATAGTATTCTAAAAATTACAGAAAAGTGGGCCCAAGCCCAAAAAAGTGGCGCTCATCGGCAATAGTGCGTCTTCTATTCTGCCCCTCAGCTGCATTTTTACCCCTCAACGGTGCCAACGGGTCCTTGAAAGTGCCGCTCAACGGTAATTGTCATTGAGCGGTACTTGCGGCTTCTCTTCTTTTGGACTTTTGTGTCCTTTTCTGATTCCATCTGTGTCCCACTTCACTTCTTTCATCAAATTCATCTAAAAATCTGCAAAAACAAGGAAATCAAGCATAAAACCTGTCCAACTATCTTATTTCCAAAAACATAAGCAAAAGCATGATTTCAAGCTAGTTTCGAAGTCCTAAAGGTTGCTTTTGATATCAATTTTAAGTGTAAAAATAACAGTTTTTCAACTGTTATCACCTAACAATTAATGAAAAAGCATATATGATTAAGAATCAATTCAAATACATGAGAGTTCACAAGGTTACATCATTCCTCAACAACAAATAGATTTTAGTTCCCCATAGACATGGAGAAACTAAATGAATAGTGGAAAAGCGTGAGATACTAAAACCCTAAAAGTAGAACAGGAAGTTCCCGCCTCTAGATCTGGACCTTTCTAAGCTCTATCACCTTAGCACTTTATCCCTGATTTCCATATTAACTCATTTTCTATCAAAACAAAGGGAATTAGTCATAAAATGATGGACGAGCGCCCGCGAAGATGACGATAGAAGCTGTGCGAGTTCCTTCGAAGCTTCCTCTAGAGATGAACGCAACGGAAAGTAAACGAAGCTCTAGATTGAGAGCTGACTCGAAGGAAAACTACTAAACTATGAACAAACTTAAGAAAACCCTAGAAAATGGGGAAAACTCAAAAATGAACCGATTAATCGGTTCAAACTCAAGATTGAACAGTGGAAAAGGGTTTGATCGGAGCAAAGGAGGGTTTAGTCGGTGGAAATCGAAAACAAATGGTGATAATGGCAGCAAAAGACAAAATGATGAAGAAACCCTAGGTTTAGATGTGGTCAGGAGATGCGGAAAGAGAGAATGCAAATCTAAGAAGAAAATGTGAGTGTTGAAGCTTACTGTGATGAAAGTAGAAGGCTCGCAAGGATGAGCTTGAGAGAGAGAAATGGATGAGAGACGTGGTTCTGCGAGAGAGAATTCGTGAGAAATGAAATGTTCCTCGTGGCAGTGGAATGAAGATGTGGCTGTTGCGTTGCGCGAGTGCTGGATGACGCGTGGCTAAGAAGACTGACGCCACTAAAGCGGATTGGAGCAATGGTGACGTGAGAGAGAAGCACGGTGGAAATTGGGAAAATGAAAGTGAGAGAGGTGCTTGGAAGGTGGCTAGAGGGAGTCTTTGGACTCTCTAGCCTATGACTTTCAAGAGAGAATAATTTCTGATTTCAGAAAATTTAATTCTCATTAATCTCAAAAGTGAATGATACAATGGTGGAGACGGGTATTTATAGTAACCCATACTCCTTACAAGCTAACCTATAAAAGGTAAAAATACTAAAGAAGGACTACGTCGGGCAGGATTACATCATAAAATCATCAAATTCAACCTCGACTCTCTTATTCACAACTTAACAGAAAAACATGATTCCAAGCAAGTTTCTAAGCAGAAAGGGGTGCATTTAGTATTAAAATTACATCACAGATAACGGTATTTTCAACCGTTACCACAAACCCAAACTTAGAACTTTGCTTGTCCTCAAACAAAACAGATTGTAACTCAGTTTTTCAAAACAATCACTGCAATGACTCAACATTTTTCAAAAACTTTTCTTTCCAAGACAAGAAATTACTTTGATCAACTCAGCATACAGATGTCCGTTAAGATGTACAAATGCCTTAATCAATTATAATCAGTATGATGCTTATGCATTTCAACAGATGTTATCCTTAAAAATGATCAAACAACCAAATAGAGATGCAATCAGAAATTCGTAGAACTACTCCTTACCAAGGAAAGTGTTTCACTCAAGCACTCAAAAGTGTATCACTCAAGCACTCAAAAGTGTATCACTCAACTCACAGGTGTATAGTGAGGTGTTGGTGTCTTTTTCACTCTGCTATCACATTGTCACACAAAATAAATTTGCCTTTTATTTAACCACAATCAAACAATTTTACAAGCAAGTTGTCATCACAAGGACCTTTCTTGGCTTGCAACTTGGCTGGGCTAAGAAGAAACATGGTTTTTCAGGAATGCAAAATCATTGAGTTAAGAGAGATATTTATGAATTTATCAATTACTCACATGTTCTCTTTTCAAGAAGATCTTTCCCAACCTTTTCCCTTAAAATGAGCTCTCTTTTCTTTCTTTTTATTTTTTTTTCTTTTCATTTTCTTTTCTTTTGATTTTTCTTTTTCTTTTTCTTTTTGGCTCACTGCTTATTTTCCTGCAACCCCAAACTTGAACCTTTTTCAATACCTCACAAATATTCTCAACTCAACTCAAGGTAAAGAATTTAAAACAGGGTTTTCAAAACATACTTAAGGTTAAAGGTTCAAAGGATGGAACAAACTGTTCTCTTTTTATTTGGAAAAATTCATGAGTAGGCTAAAAAAATTAAGGGATAACAAAAGATGGCCTTGATCATATGAAACCTGCAAGAAGGTAGTTCAATCACAACAAAGTTGGACAAAATCATTCATGCTTCCAAAGTAATAGCAATTATTTACAACAACTCTAAAGCCCAAAACTCACACAGGTAAACTCTCAAGTCCCAGAATTCAGAAAAACATCCTGCTCAGTATCTCAATCAAATTTTACCTCAAGCACCTGTTTCATACTCTTTGAGCCATCACCTATATATCAACACATCATCCATAATCTCAACATCAATCAATACACTAGAATATCACAAAGCAATACTCATCACAAAACACATCACAGTTGAATCAAAGCAATGTAGTTCATTCAAGCAAAGTACAATAACCAAACAATTGATTAAAAAAAACAATTAACAAAACAAAAGATTAAAAAGAGAGGTTTAGAAAGCTGGGTTGCCTCCTAGTAAGCGCTTCTTTAACGTCACTAGCTTGACCCAATAGGCTCATGTCTGGATCAACCAATTCCAACTTTAATCTTGGTTTTCTCCTTTTTGTCTTCACACCAACTTATCTTCAACAGCTTCCTTTTTGTAGGCTTGACTTCAAGACCACCAATCTTTCCAAGTATAAATAAGGGCATCAAGTTGATATTGGACCCTAAATCAATTAAGGCTTTCCCTATTTCATGTCTCCCAATAGTGCAGGGAATAGTGAAACTTCCCAGATTTTTAGCTTTTGGAGGAAGTGCCTTCTGCAAGATCACACTGCAATTGCCCTGTACCTCAATTGTTTCTTCCTCTGGACTTTTTTTCTTTTTATTGAATTTATTCAGGAAGTTAACATAACCAGGAACCTGTTGCAATGTCTTAGTCAGAGGAATTTTAATCTCCAATTCCTCGAAGATTTCCATGAATTGCTCAAACTGTCTTTTCTTCTCCTGCCTAGAATAATTCTTTGGGTAAAGAAGAGGTTTTTCATATAATTCTTTCTTTTTTTTCTCATCTTCCTTCTCTCCCTTTTTCTTTTCTTCCCTTTCTTTTTCCTTTTTGGAACACTTCTTAGGGTACAGAATATTTTTCTTAATTTTTTTCTTTTATCTCTCAACTCTTCTTTTTCTTTTCTCTCTTCATCTTTTTCTTTTTCACTAAGACTTTCTTTTTCTTTCTCTCTCTATTTTTCTCTCATCTAAAACCTTGCCACTTTCAGTAACAACAGTTGTGCACTCCTCTCTAGGGTTCATGTTGTCCTTAAGATAATCCAGCTCCTGAATTATGAACCTACACTGCGCCTCCATCCTTATGCATAATGCTTGAGTGTCATTATGATGAGACTCAGACATCTGTATGAATTGTTGAAGCGTGTCATCCATCTTAGCCCTTCTTTCTGATAGAGGGGGTTGTTGTTGCCATTGTTGTTGTCCGGTAGCTTGTCCAAATTGACCTGGTCCCATGTTTGAGTGAGGTTCCCACCAGTGGTTGAAATTACCCTGGTGGAATTGAGTGCCCATATAGTTAATTTCTTGTCCGAATTGCATCCTACAAGCATTAGGCACAAAACTCTAGAAAATACTGTTAGCACAAATATAAAAATAAAAGAGACTAAAAGAAAATAAAATAGAATAAAATAAAACTAAATAAAATAAAATAAAGTAAAATAGAATAAAGCCAAAATTAAATAAGAATCACACAAATAGAATAGTTTAAACCGTGAATCCCCGGCAATGGCGCAAAAAACTTGTTGATGGATTGGTAAGTGTACCAAATCACACAAGTAATATAAAATGGTAAGACCAAGTATCGTATCCCAGAAGACTCTCGGCACTAGACACTTGTGTGATAACTCGATTAATTAAGACTTAAATAAAAAGAGATCATTGGTTTACAATGCAAAAACAGAAAATTAAATATGAATGCAATTGATCAATAACAAAGAACACAACGATGAACGAAGGTTGTTTATAAAATGAGATGATTATGTTGTTAGGGTTTGATTTCACCAAGTTTACTCTCATGTATATAAGAATTCTTCTTTTTATATTAATGTCAACGTCACTCACTAAATTACTTAGAACCCGATCCCTCGGCACAATAAGCTTGCCTTAATTTCTATTTCGTGCAATTCCTAGTGTTCCTAGAAAATTAAGTCTGAAGATAAAGAGCTTAAGCCGACCAAGAACTCATACTGTCATCCCTGGGAAATATTACCCTTGGGAGAATTAAACAAAAACCTGAATTGTAAGAAACCTCCCGACACTCAAGCAATTCATAAATCATGCTAGTAAAAAAGTTAAATAGAGCAAGCATTGAAACAGATGAATTCCCTAAAAATTAATGGAAAACCCTATATGATTAAGAATCAATTCAAATACATGAGAGTTCACAAGGTTACATCATTCCCCAACAACAAATAGAGTTTAGTTCCCCATAGACATGGAGAAACTAGTGAATAGTGGAAAAGCATGAGATAGTAAAACCCAAAAAGTAGAAGAGGAAGTTCCCGCCTCCAGATCCGCCTTCAGAGAATAGAAGAATGTGTTGTTGTGTTGCTCCAGCCAGAGATACGAAACCTAGGACGCTAGGGTCCTTTAATAGAACAGAAACAAAGCCCAAGCCTGGTCGTCAGAGCTCAAGCGCCCCACTTAGGGCGTCGGGGCGAGCGATGGTCTTCCATGCTCAAGCCTCGTAGAGGTCGCCCAAGCCTTCTACATCTGGCGCTCAAGCGCCCCCAAAAGGGGCGCCCGGGCGGTTAGCGGCACTTCTTGCACTTAAGCCTTCTAGAGTACGCCCAAGCCTTCTTCATCCAGCGCTCAAGCGCTCTAAAAAAGGGCGCCTGGGTTGTGAGCGGCACTTCCTGTTCTTAAGCCTCAGAAAGGGCGCCCAAGCCTCGAGCTTCTTTCCTTCTGGTGCTTTTTCTGGATTTTTCTGAGCTCTATCTCTTTAGCACTTTATCCCTGCTTTCCATATTAACTCATTTTCTATCAAAACAAAGGGAATTAGTCATAAAATCATCAAATTCAACCTCGACTCTCTTATTCACACAACTTAACAAAAAAACATGATTCCAAGCAAGTTTCTAAGAAGAAAAGGGTGCATTTAGTATTAAAATTACATCACAGATAACGGTATTTTCAACCGTTATCATTATACAACATATGTACAATGTGTTAGGCATGTGGTAGACAGGAGGGACTATTAGTCCTATATATAAACATGCGAACACCTTTTGTAACTCACTTTTGAGAATAATGAATTGATTTTTCTGTAGAGAAAGCTCTAAAATTCAATTCCCATGAAAGTCTAGGCTAGAGAATCAAAGGGATTTTCTCTAGCCACCATCAATTCACCTCTCCGTCTTTCATTTCGCATTTTACACTTGAGATTCTCGTTCTTCCACCTAAACACTGCTCCATCAATTAGTTACCGCCTCGTGGCTTGCATCATCCGCCACGCATGCTTCCATATTCTCGCTGCCTCTCGTGCTTCACCATACGCGATCTGTATTTCGTGTTCCTCCACAGAATCACGCCTTCATTCTTGTACTCTCTCTTCAGAACTCTTCATCCGCGAACCACATCCTCCTTTCCGATTCTCCATTTCCCTTCGCATATTTCTTTTCCTCAGTCCTTTCTACCATATGGCCTCATGTTCGTCGATCATTCAAATATTTGAACTGATTAATCGATTCATCTCAAGTTTTCTCCTTTTTTCTAGGGTTTTCACCGTTCAATCCAGCTTCTCCACAGATTCAACCTATTTTGCACCGAATAGAAACCTTTTCCACCGATTCAACCTCTTCCTTCACCGATTTTGATTCGAACCTAGGGTTTCTAGTACATTTCCCTTCGTTGCACCTCTATTAAGGTTATTTTCGATGCATCATCTGCTCTCTTCAGATTAGCTCTCGATCTAGAGCTTATTGATCTTTCCGCTGCATCTTTTCATCGGAGGAAGCTTCGAGGAGTTCGCATTGCGCATACTGCCATGTTCTCCGAGCCTCCCGTCTATCAAAAGCTAAATTAATTTCTCTACCAGAAAACCTGCACCAAACCATATAAATCCCATTATTTCTCTCTCCTCTAAAGGCCATGAAGAAAGTAATTAGAATAAAAGTTAAATGAAATAAACTACAAAACCATCTGCCCATAAACCATGTGTGGCCCCACCTCTCTCTCATCAAACGAAAAAGACAAAAAAAGCTAGGGAGAAAGTACTCCTATTCTCTTTGCTAGACATGCATCCCATGAGGCATCATACGCCTCTCTCACTTCAGCGTAGAACACTGATTTGGATGTTAGGGAGTTGTTTCACCCTCACGCTTCCAACGACTGAAGGTCTAAAACTTCATGAGAATGACCAAAGCCTAATTTCTTCTAAATCGCGCTTCCAACAACACAAGATCCCACACCCTCTGCATTTCTGGCTATGTGTTTCGGTTCCTGTTGGTTTCTTGCAAGTTTTGTTGGCTTATGGAGGCGCGATTTCTACGATGAAGGCAAGGGTTTCTAGAAATTGTGTTGTGATGTTTGTTCGATGAAGAAGATGAAGATGTATGTGATTTAGGGTTTTTTTTCGATTTGGGAATTCTTGTTTTCTAGGTTTTGAGATTTTGGGTTTACAGGTCTTCATGGAAGCGCGATCCTGGTGCAGCGGTTGTGTTAATATGGATTGATGGTGGCGATGTGCGATTCTGTGGTGGCTAGCGATGGTGATTTTGCTAACTCGTGGAGGCGCATGGCTTGTGATGAAGACAAATTGGTGGTTCGTGATTTCTTTACGCAATTCCTAGAAGAAATTCCTAAGTTTAAATTAATTTTCCCCAGTTTCTTTAATTAAATATTATTTATATACACGTTAGAATCACCAAATTGAAATAACTGGTCCACATCAATTAAAAATTGCACCATCAGCATGCTACGTTAACATCACTCTAACGATGTTGGCCCAATTTAATGGTAGAGTTATGATTGGAACAATTTTGGAAAAATTATGACCTTATTAAGACAAAAAAAGTAAGAGACCAATTTGAGATTCTCAGCCAAAAAAAAGGACCTAGCGAATGATTAAACCAAAACTTAATTTTAATTAATTTTTATCCACTAGCTTGCACTTTTTAACACACAATTATACACCATGTTTAATTATTTAACAGAACACAATATAGTTAACAAAAAAATATTTTTTTCCACAGGTCTTACATGATCGCCTAGTAAGGGACATCATTAATACCATTTTAGGATGTTTTGTTAGAGGCAGATAAAGAAAGGCATTTTCGGGCGTTGAAATAGTGCACCTAGTAGAACGATGTGTAAGATGTATACCCCCTTTCGAGTATCGACCAACTAGTTAATCGTGTCTTTCACCATCAAGTTTTTAACCTTTTGGATGCCTATTCAGGGTATAATCAAATACTAATGTACCAACTAGATAAGGAGAAGGTTGTGTTCATAATCAAATGTGTGAATTATTGCTATGAGGTCATGTCATTTGGCCTCAAAAACATTAGGGTGACCTACCAAAGACTTATGGACAAGATCTTCTAGGACCAGATATGCAACAACATGAAGGCCGATTGAAAATGTTTTGTGGTTAGGTGCTTACAACCGAATTACACAATATAGCAGTCCCAATGGGGGAATGAATATAGAAAGGTCGTTTTCGATTGGTAAAGCGCAAAAGAAGTTCATCATGGTAGTAGTGGACTGTTTCACAAAGTAGATAGAGGAGGAAGTAGGCTACAATCATTTTTGACATGTGCAATCATTCATTTGGAAGAATCTTTAATGCTGATTTGGCCCCCTAAATACGATTATCACATATAATAGTAGACAATTCATTCATAATAAGTTTCGTGAATTCTCCAAAAGAAACATGGGCATAAAGCATGTCACTAGCTCTATGGAACACCATCAGATTAACGATCAACCTAAGGCCATGAATAATATCATAATCATTGAGCTTAAATGACGATTAGACGAGACAAAGGGAGCATGGGTGGATGAGTTGCTCAATGTACGTTGGTCGTACAGGTGTGTACACCGCACAATTCAACATGAGAAACACCGTTAACCTCACATACAGTTTGAATGCAATTCTACCTGTCAAGTTGCGTGAACCCTCCCTTAAAAGGCAGACTTGAATATCAACGTCGATCAGTTATAAATTGAGCTTGATAGTTTAGCTAAATGGATCGAAGCTTCATCCCTTTGGGTAAAGACATGCAAGTAAATGGTAGCACGAATGTTAAAGACAAAATCGTGTATGTGATGGCTTTCTCCAACACTTGAATTCCCTAAAACCAAAGGCTAAGACAATGGAGCACAACAACTCGTGTTGGTAGCGGATGAGATGTGTTAAAAAAAAGTGTTTCGTTTCTCACACCAAGAGGGGGGTTGAATTGGGGATGCATAAAAATTATTGCTTTTAAAATCTTTTTCGCAAAACAGAAAGTCTTTAAACTTTTCTTGAATCGTAAGTAAGAATATGTGCAATGCAGCAGTTTACTTAATCGAATGTAATGACAGTATAATCGATTTAATGCATAGAGAAGGGATAAGAAAATTCAAACATTGAGTTTTTATACTAGTTCGGCAAGCCTACATCCAGTCTCCATCCAATCAACCCGAGATAGAAGCCAATGCACTATATAGATCTGAGATTTTACACCAAGGGCTTTATAGCGGCCTCACGTCAAAATGTAAATCACCTCTCTAACTCACTAATCTAACTATAGGCAATACAAAAACAGATAACCAACAAGAACAATCCTCTTATGGTGTCAAGCCCTTTGAGACACTCTCAAAGTCAAGAACCACGTTCTTCTTCGTGTAACACTACAAGGAAATCAACAACACTCATCGTTTGTCAAAGCTTTTCCTGATCAAACAGAATGCACCTTCCTGTGTAGAACGATCAGACTTTGTATATCAACCTTGCTTCTCCAGAAATCTTCAAGACCTTATCACCACGAAAATTCTTGTTTCTTAGAGCTTTTCTCTCTTCTATAAGAACTCAGATCATTCACTAAAAACATATATGAAAGTTTGAAATCGTTATTCTTTTTTGTTTTATAGAATTCAAATCATGCGTCTATATATAGTGTAAAGCACTTCAAACGCCTTTTAATCGATTATCTCATTAATCTAATCGAATACGCAATTCAATTATAACATAATAACATTAATCAAAGCATATAATTGAATGCGCAATTAATATAATCGATTTGCAATAAATGTTTGGTCAACATACGAGTCGAATACAAGGAGCATGTAATCGATTAAGTAGAAACACTTAGCATATATTTGAAAACTTTTCTTCTTAGACATCACAGCACACTTGAAAGATATTTGTGCAAACATACGAGTTTTAATCGATTTAACCAATAACATAATCGACTTAAAACTTGTTGTTTTGCCACACCTTAAAGTTCAAACAGCCAAAACTATGTGCTTGTGATTTTTCATTTTTGAAACCTCATATTATGCATACACATATAAAATCACATATCAAACATAGTGGTATGCTATAATCAACACATTATATTCACAGATATGCATATACAAATATAACACAATAAGCATAAGCATATAACATGTATAACACAGTACATACACATGTGTTAATATTAATTATGTGTTGTAATAATCAAAAACACATATGTTACTAAGATTGTGGGTTCAGTTAAACTTGTGCTCCCCCTATCAACAATCTCCCCATTTTTTGATGATGCACAACCATGATTAATAAAACCATGTTGTACACACACAATTCAGCATAAATCAATTATCTTAGAATATACATTTCAATTTCACAGATATTCTCCCCCTTTGGGCATTAGCAAAAAAGGTAATTCAATATTCTGTAATTGAAACAGAGATAATAAAACAAGTAGAGATGCATCAATGATTATAACAAAATTAGTATGATGCCCCCTATAAATAATCTTCACATTTTTTAAGTATTTTCTCCCCCTTCTTGGAAACATGTGAATAATCAATCATATATAACTCTCCCCCTGTCATTATGCATGTTTAAACATCAAATCACAGATGCATAATACATATATATTAGATTTTTTTATCAATTAAGCACATTCAAGCAATGTATCATAGCAATTTTTATCACTTTATATAAGAGCAAATTGATACATATATAATCAACAAACCACTTATAAACTCAAAACATATTCACAACGGATTTGCACAGAGATATAAGCTGAATAAACATTCAAAAGATAGTAAGACAAGGTTTAAAGATATTAGAGATTAGAAGTTTTGAATCTTCAAACCGGGTTACTAAAACCAATCGATTAGAGTTTCATCTTAATTGATTCCTTGCTGTAGAGAATTGTTGATTTTCCACTTTAGCTTAGTCAGCAAGCACTGTTCCTGCATAACATTTCAGGCTTAACTAGATCAAGCATTTTAGTAACAATGCAGTACAATAATCATCACAATCAAGGTATGAATATGCAATGATATGATATGACAATGAAATGATTATAATTGCATACATACACATAGATTAATCGATTTATATCAATCAGATTTAGTTATCAATCACAAATATGATTCACACAGATTGATTTTAAACCAAAATAGAATCTTCATTCGTATAACAATAATTGATTACAACTGGATAAAACAAAACACAAAATATATGGAAATCAATGCCAATCATTACAAAATAAGCACACAACAACAAAAAACACAAAGACAAAACATAGACAGACTGACTCCATATCAAGGCACTGAGACCCTATCTGAGTCAGACGTCTCTAACAACTTCTCATCTGCATTGTTCTTTTCACTTTAAGATTCATCTTCGGAGGAACCACCAAAGGCATTGATCATTAATGCATAGTCCATTTTTTGTGTAGTTCAGAGATGGATTTATGAAGTTTTTCCATCTTGTTATCATGTCTTTTGAATTGGTCGACAACAAACTTCTTGAAGTCAGTTTGAGGTCTGACTGATGCCTTGATGTTTCAACATTAATGGGTTCAGCCTCCTCAGTTCTAGGATGATACTCATCTTTGTAGGACCAGCCATATTCATTCCTTCGAAGTTCTATGTGATCTAGAAACAACTTCTCCATTACATTTCTTTTAGTGCAGCTAATAGTTATTTCATTTGTGACGTCCACACAATAAAACCTTAAGACTTGACTAATGAAAAATAGTGTATGGAAGATGATATTCATTCTTTCTTGTGATTTTTAACATGCGATCACCTATTATAGATGCCCAATTCGTTTGAATCTTGATCCTCAAGGCATGTAGTAGATAAACATCTTCAATTGTCAATAGTGACTGATCTTCACCTCTTGGAAGTAGAATCCAGGTAATGATAGATGCACATAATCTTTCATCTTTACTCAGATTATCAATACAAAATGAATCATAATCTTTTACCATATTTGGATTCCTTAAGCAATCATTGTAGATGTTCACTTTGTTGAGACCAGGTATACCAAGATGTGACTTCAAACCTCCTTATTGAAATCCAGCAACTATTCTCCATACAACCTCATCAATATTTATGGTTACACCTTTTACTCGGAATAAAAGACAAATTCTTTCTGCCTTCAAGTTTCCGTAGAATATTTTTACCAAATTTGGGTAATAATCCCCTTTAATTTCTACAAATTTGGTTAGGCCAGAGGAGAGTAGCCAATCTTGAAATAAAAATCCTTCTGAAAGAAAAAACTGTTCATATTGTGGCGGATGACCTTTATGAAACCACATTTGCATATGAAGTCAGTACGTTGCTCATCATCGTTGAACCATCCAAATGGGTTTGCCTCTCTTATCATGAGAGCAGGACATTTTCCCCGTCGAGAAGATGAAGAGGCCATGTCAAGTGTTGAAGTGTTTAGAGAGATCGTGGCACAAATAAGGGTTTTGTGTCATGCAATATGGTAGGCAAAGCAATACAAGATTCTCAAATCAACACATATAAGGGCGCGCCGTGAAATTTCACAGAATCAGGCCCATTTAAATTTTCAAATATAGAAAGGCCCATAACAGAGAATTTTAATCAATTTTATTACTGTTAGTGATGGAAGCCTGCCTAGGCTTGGAACTCGCTAGTAGCAATCTCCAAACAGCAAGTCTTGATGGTGCAGCGGAATGAATGAAGATGAGTGGTGTTTTGGTGTGTTTTTAATGGAAGGAGTGTGTGTGTAGAGACCTCTCAACTCTGAAGGTCTTCCTACCATGGAAGGAAGCTAGAGGAAAGGGTAGAGAAAGTGAAAAGAAATAGTGACTCAAGAGCAAATAGGGTTGGAATCAAATTTTGCAGCATTTCACTAAAGCTCAAAAGTGATAATTACAAAGGGGAGGCCCTCTTATTTATAGGTGAAGAAGGGCCTCAATTCTGAGCTAATTTCCCTCCAAAATTCAAAATAAAAGACGAGCTTGAAGGCCAAGTCAGTTGGGTCACGGGAAGCATGCTGGGTCACATGGACAGTGCTGCCAAAACGTGCTTCAGGCTGCTCTGCTGGCGCTAGATCCCCCCCCCCCTGTCTGAGGGCGCTGGAGCGCACGTGAGCCAGGAAGTCCATTTGATGCATCTGAGTTGGAGCCCCTCCTATTTGAGGGCGCTTGAGCGACCCTGGTGCTGATTTCTTGAAGAATGATTTTCTCAAATCTGATTGGTTGACCATGGTTGTTGCCTTTATTGTATCCTACAAAACAAAACAACCATATAGTATTAAAAGAGGAATCCTTCTAAGACATAGAGAAAGAAAATCAAGAAAGAGCCTTTAAAAGTTCTTCTTCAACTTCCCTTTCCTAGCCTTAGCATGAGTTAGTACTCCTTTGGATGGCTTGCCTCATTAGGTTTCCATCAGTTAGAATCAACTTTGTGTTTAATAGAATTTTACTTAGAACAGAGAAACATACGCAGATCGTAATCGATTCCATTATAGTTTAACCGATTAAAAATCGTGCAAACAGTATTTCATATTAACAGATCAACTAGATAGGCATTCAGCAAACACGCTTATAACAATCATTCATACAAATACTTATGATGCATGAGTGCATGAAAATAACAGTTGTAATTAACACATCAAGATGCTCAGAAACTTGTGATTTTTCCACTACAAATCATCCTTGAGCACTGTACTGCTTTAGTCAGCAGCTTACTTTCCTGCAAAACAATTTAATGGTTTTGAAGCAGGTACCAAGATAAACTTGGGTCCTTTGTTGTTAGTTGCAGGGGGTTGTTCCTTAGGAATCCACGTATATTTCCTTTTAGGAACACCAACCTTTCTGTAGTAGCAATTTTCGACATTATGACCAATGTTATTGCAATAGAAACAAGCATTTGTAATAGGTTTACTCATATCAATAAACTTCTTATGGTTAATCATATTACTCTTTGCTTTGTAACCTATGCCTTGTCTACTTATTGCTCTACTCTGAGATCTTAACATAGCATCTAGAATATCTTTTCCTTGAGTGAATTTTGCTAGAGTTCTAGTTGAGTAATCGATTTTCTCTAAGTGTACAGAGCAATTATCACATTTCTTTTCAACAATCTGAATTTCAGTTTTAACACTCTTTGCAAATTGTAAAGCATTTTCTAACTCCTAATTAAGCTTTTCATTATCTTTAACAAGGTTATAAATTCGATATTCATAATCCTTTCTTTTAGAGTTTAATCGATTTACCTTATATTGTAGTCGCATGGCTTCTGCATGTATTCAGTGAAAAGTGTTCAGTAGCAAATCATATTTCACCTCAATTGGTTCATTTTCAAAATCACTGTCGCTGCCATCAGAGTGTGCAGAGCCTGCCATGAAACAAAGATTGGTCTCCTCTTCAACATTGCAATCATCATCACTGGATGAATCATCATCATTGTTCTTCTAGGCTATATAAGCTTTTCTCTACTTGCTTTTATTGTCCTGTGGATACTTGGTGTTAGCCTTCTGTTTGTTTTTCACTTCTGGACAATCCAGCTTTATGTGACCATCCTCGCCACATTCATAGAATATGATAGAGTTGTTCTTTGAAATTTTATTTCCTCCTCTTGAGTAACATGCATTATCATTTGTAGTATTTCTATTTTTCATGAATTTATTAAACTTTCTTACCATTATGTTCGTGATTTTCTTTTCTGACATTTCTGCATCTGACTCAGCCTCAGATTCAGCTTTCTTGGAGGATCTCTTATTTGTAGCTTTGAGAGCAATCGATTGCTTTTGCTCAATTTCTTCTTCCTCTCTTAATCTACCAAGCTCTAGTTCATGTTCCCTAAGCTTGCCAAACAAGGTTGCCATATTCATGTTAGTCAAATCTTTAGATTTTGATATAGCAATTACCTTTGGCTGCCAACTTCTGTTCAGGCTTTTCAAGATTTTGATGTTGATTTCTTCTTTGTCAAACACCTTGCCGAGAGCCATCAAATGATTTACAATGTGTGTGAATATTTTCTGCACGTAATAGATAATCTCTCTAGCCTTCATCCTGAACAGCTCGTATTCCTGCACAAGAGAGTTTTTCTTGGCACGTTTTACCTCATAAGTTCCTTCATGTGTTACTTCAAGAACTTTCCACATCACTTTTGTTGTCTTGCATTGGGAAATCCTGAAAAACTTGTCCGTTGTTAGTGCAAAGGCAATTACATTTCTAGCCTTAACATCATATTGTGCTCTCTAGTTCTCATCTTGAGTCCACTCAGAAAAAAAATTTAAAACATGAGTGAGTTCAAATGGACCATTAAGTGTAGCATCCCATACACCCTTATCTACAGATTCAAGAAAAATTTGCATTCTAATTTTCTAGAAACAATAGTTTTCCCCAGCAAATAAAGGAGGTTTGTTTGTTGAATCACCTTCACCAAAAGTTTGAGAAACGAAAGTCATTTTCAAGATCGAATCGATTAGACAAAGGGTTAATCGATTTGTTTTTCAAATATCTTTTGAAAACCAGCTCTGGTGCCAATTGTTAAAAAAGAAGTGCTTTGTTTCTCACACAAAGAGGGGGGTGAATTGGTGACGTATAAAAATGATTGCTTTTAAAATCTTTTTTGCAAAATAGAAAGTCTTTAAACTTTTCTTGAATCGTAAGTAAGAATATGTGAAATGCAATAGTTTACCTAATCGAATGTAATGACAGTATAATCGATTTAATGTAGAGAGAGGGGATAAGAAAATTCAAACACTGAGTTTTTATACTGCTTCGGCCAAACCTACATCCCATGTCCTTCCAATCAACCTGAGATGGAAGCAAATGCACTATATAGATCTGAGTTTTTACACCAAGCAAATGCAAATGTCACCATCCCCAAATCTACCCCCAAGGCGTGAAAAGTGTGTTTTTGTGCTCAAGCCATCAAAAGATACAATCCCTAGGACGTCCAAGTCCTTAAATAGAACATAAAAATAACAGAAAAAAAGTCCAAGCCCACGAACTGGTGCTCAAGCGCCCTAAATGGGGCGCCCGGGCGGTGTGCGGTGCATTTACGCCCGGGTGTAGTGCGAGACGAAAATTCTGCACTCTAGTTGACTTTTCTGCACTCTGGTTGACTTTTCTGCATTCTGGTTGACTTTTATGCATTCCAACTATTTGGTACTTTAACTCTTCTTTCAAATCATTCCAATAGCCTACAAAATCAAGGGAGTTTAGTAATAAAATCATCAAGTATAACCTCAACTCTCCTATTCACAAAACTAAAGTAAAAACATGATTTCAAGCAAGTTTCTAAGCATAAAAGGGTGCATTTATGGTCAAAATTACATCATAAATAACGGTATTTTCAACCGTTGTCACAACCCCAAACTTAGAAATTTGCTTTTCCTCAAGCAAAATAGAATGTAACTCAGCTTTTCAAAACAATCACTACAATGACTCAATATTTTTCAAAAACTTTTTCTTCCAGGGCAAGAGATCACTTTTATCAGCTCAACATACAGATGTCAGTCAAGATGTACAGATGCCTTATTCCAATCAAAATCAATGTGATGCTCATATAATTCAACAGATGTTATCCTTAATCAACCATGCAAAGATGTAATCAGAAATTCAAAGAACTACTCCTCACCAAGGAAAATGTTTCACTCAAACACTCAAAAGTGTATCACTCAAGCACTCAAAAGTGTATCACTCAACTCACAAGTGTATAGTGAGGTGTTGGTGTCTTTTTCACTCTACTATCACAATATCACACAAATTAACTTTGCCTTTCATTTAACCACAATCAAACAAACTCACAAGCAAGTTCTCATCACAAGGGCTTTTTATGGCTTATAACATGGTTGGGCTAAGAACGAAATTGGTTTTTCTAGTCAGCAAAATCCTTGAGTTAAGAGAGACATTTATGATTTCATCATTCAAGTACAAACTCTTTTTATTTTTCCTAGCTTTCGCTTGCATTGAGTTTTTCTTTTCTTTTCATCTTTCTTTTTCTTTTGCTTTTGCTTTTGCTTTTCAAGTACATACTGCTTAGCTCAATGCTTTTTCTTTTTAATTTTCCGAGTAACCCCAAACTTGAACCTTTATCAATACCTCATCAAATTTTCTCAACTTAACTCAAGGTAAAGATTTTCAAAAAGGGTTTTCAAAACATGCATAAGGTTCAAGGTTTAAAGGTTAGAACAAATTATTCTTTTTTTCAATGGCAAAAATTTATGTGAAGGCTAAAAGAATAAGGGACAACAAAAGATGTCCTTGATCATATGAAACCTGCAAACAAGTAGTTCAATCACAGAAAATTTGGGCAAAATCATTCATGCTTCCAAAGTAATAACAAATATTCACAACAACTCTGAAGCTCAAAACTCACAGGTAAACTCACAAGTCCCAGAATTCAAAAAAACACCCTGCTCAGTATCTCAATCAAGTTTTACCTCAAGCACCTGTTTCATACACTGTGAGCCATCACCTGTATATCAGCACATTGATGGATACTAATTCCCAGCTGGAAACGTGCAGACAGAGCATCCAGACCAGAGGAAACCAGTAATGAATGATGGTGCAGCGGATTGATGAAATGATGCAGTGTTTGAGGTGTGTTAATGGAGGAAAGGTGTATGGGTGAAGCCTCATAGCTCAGAGGGCCTTCCTACAGAGGAAGGAAGCTTGAGGAAAGGAGAATAAGTAGTAAATCAAAGGTGACTTAAGAGCACAAAAGCTGGAAAGCAAATTCTGCAGCATATCATTAAGCTCAAAAGTGAGAAAATACAAAAGAAAAGGCCCTCTTATTTATAGGTGAAGAGGAACCTAATTTCTGATTTAATTCCCTCCTAAATTCAAATTATTTAGCATAGAAGGCACATTCATTTTGATCCAGCAAGGTCCATGCCTCATTCCAGCTCAGCCAGCAAGGTGCATGCTTCATTCCAAATCAGCCAAGTCACGTGGATTGGTCTTCTCTTGGGTGAAAAATGCTGGTGCATTTCCCATTCCGCAATCACCTCCCTTTTTGACTCCTTTGCTTGCCTTTATTGATTTAACTTCTTGGATGGCTCAATCATGGTCTCCAAGATTTTTTTTAGTTCCTACAAAACAAAGTATAAGTGCTTTAGTTAAGAGAAGAAGGATTTTTATAAGTAACCTTCCATAGAAGTAAAATGTTAGGTGATCCTTCTTCTTCTTGAATCTTCCTTGCCATGGCTCTAGTAAGAGGTCCAATGTGATTTCTTGATGGTTTTCCATCACACATCATGGATCATCTCAACATCAATCAATACACTAGAATATCACAAAGCAATACTTATCACAAAACACAGCTTAGTTGAACCAAAGTAGTGTAGTTCATTCAACCAAAGTACAATAACAAAACAATTGATTAAAAAGAAAGGTTTAGAAAGTCTGGTTGCCTCCCAGTAAGTGCTTTTTTAACGTCACTAGCTTGACACCATCTTCATCATCATAGCATCCATCAGTAGATGTTGTCAGTAACATCCATCAGTAGATGTCTAATCACATAACATCAATCAGTAGATGCTAATATTTTCTTCATTGGTATCCCTCAGTAAACACCAATCTTTCTCATCTTCATCGGCATCCATCAGAAGATGCCTAATCACCTAACATCCATTAGTAGATGTCTAGTCACCGTCCTCTTCCATAACAACATCCATTAGTTGATGTTGTCATTCATCATCCTCATCATAGCAACATCCATCAGTAGATGTTTTAGAAGCGTCCATCAGTAGATGTTATCATTACTGCCATCAGAAGCAGCATTTAACCTAAAAAAACTCAAACACACAAAGAAAAATAATGAAATCAAAACAACACAATTAAATCAACTAAAAAGAAAATTCAAAAAAATGAGCTATCATTCATCGTGGTAGCATCCATCAATAGATGTTGTTATCTGAATCCTCTTAGCATCCCTCGGTAGATGCTATCCAGTATCCATCAGTACATGTTATCATTCCATCAAAGCAAAATCAAATCTAGACCACACAAATAATCACTTAAAAAAATCAGAAATTGGGTTGCCTCCCAATAAGCGCTTGTTTAACGTCACGAGCCTAACACCATTAAGCACAATCTGCATCTATGATGTTAGTGTTTCTTTTGCTTTCATCACACCAACTTATCTGCAACATCTTCCTATTCACCATCTTTGATATCTTTAACCACTTCATGCACAGAGTCTTGATGAACATATCACTTGAAGATCGGCGCTCAACGCCCTTAATGGGTGCCCAGGCACACCCTGCGACCTTCTTCTTTTGATGATCTTGTGCTGCTAGTATAGATTTTCGAATTTTATCCTGCAAACACTAAGGAACACTGCACTAGATCACCCAATTAACACTAAAAGATAAAAATAAAAAACTAAAAGATAAAAAAAAAAGAAAAATAAAAAACTAAAAGATAAAAAAAATAAAAAGATAAAGATAAAAAAATAAAAAGATAAAAAGATAAAGATAAAAAAATAAAAAGAAAACGATAAAAAATAAAAAGATAAAAAGGATAAAAAGATAAAAATATAAAAAGATAAAAAGATGAAAACATAAAAAGATAAAAAAGATAAAAAGATAAAGTCTAATCTGTTAAGAATCACACAAATAGAATAGTTATACCACGAGTCCCTACCAACAACACCAAAAACTTGTTAACAACATTTTTTATCCCCAACAACGGCGCCGAAAACTTGTTGATGAATCGGTAAGTGTATCGAATCGCACAAGTTAAATAAAATGGTAAGACCAAGTATCGTATCCCAAAGGACTCTCGGCACTAGACAATTATGTGATTACTCAACTAATTAAGACTGTAAAGAACATATTTTTGGGTTTTTGAATGCAAATGCAATAAATTAAACATGAATTCAATTTGATCAATTGAGGCTAAACACAATGGTGAATGGATGATATTGAAAATATGAGATGAATATGTTGTTGGAGTTAGATTCACTTAGTTTACTCTCATGTATATAAGAATTCTTCTTCTTTCATTAATGTCAACGTCACTCGCTAAATTACTTAAAACTTGATCCCTCGATGAAGAAAGTCTATCCTTAATTACTAAGTCACAATCCCTTGCATTCCTAATAATTAATTTTGCATTAAGATTAGGAGCTTAAGATGACCAAAACTCATACCCTTATCCCTGAGAAATACTGCTTTTGGGAGAACTCCTCAGATCGTGATTTGTAAGATATCTCTCGATAACAATCTTAAGGAGAGAAGAGGAGAGTTGTCACATCCCTAAATCATCCAACCCTATGAGTACGAAATCTCCAGATACTTAGACAAATCATAAGATTTATGTCATACATGAAGAAGAATATCCCTAACAATTAATGAAAGAAACATATATCAATAATAAGAATAAATTCAAATACATGAGAGTTTACAATGTTACATCCTCCCCCAATCAACAAGAAGAATTACAATGGAATGAAAGAATGAAAGAGATAGAAAAACCCTAGAAAGAGAAGAGGAGAGTTCTCACCATCCCCAAATCTATCCTCGAGGAATAGGAGAGCTATCACCATCCCCAAATCTACCCCCAAGGGGTCAAAGGTGTGTTTTTGTGCTCAAGTCATCAAAAGATACAATCCCTAGGACGTCCAAGTCCTTAAATAGAACATAAAAATAACAGAAAACAGGTCAAAACCCACGAACTGGCGCTCAAGCGCCCTAATTAGGGCGCCCCGGCGGCGTGCGATGCATTTTTGGCGCTCAAGCGCCCTTGAGGAGCGCCCGGGCGCAGTGCGGGACGAAAATTCTACACTATGGTTGACTTTTCTACATTTTGGTTGAATTTTCTACAGTCCAACTGTAAGACCCGTATAAATAAAATGATTTGTTATCTTAAGTAATTTATTTTATGGTATTATATAATAAATTGCGTTGAAAAACAATGTTGAGAAATATTTAAGGAAGGGAAGAAAATTAAATTAATATTGGTTTCATAGTAAATTTCGAAAAAAAAAGTTGAAAGAGTATTTAAGTAAAATTGTTTACGCTATTATATCAGTGGATGGAGCCTGGTCTAGTGGTTAATGTGAGTGTGCATGGGAGGGTGTGTATGCTTGGTCTCAAGTTCAAGCCCTCCTAAGACAAAAAGGCTCTTAGTTCTTTTTAATTTCCACCTTGACATGTGGGTCCCACTATGAGTTAAGAAAGATAGAATTTGAAGTGTTAAGATGAGCGTGGAAGTGCCTTATTTTACTTTGCTTTTCATGCATTAAATGATGAAAGAGAAGGGTGAATGTTATATTATTTTATTGATGTTCAAGAAAGCACTTATACGTGAATGCTTTCATTTAATCTCTCATTGGGCCATTTCTCTTTTTTGCACTTTGCTTGGGTGAGCACATGTTTTCTGGGCACATGTTTCTTGGGCATATGTTTTCTAGACTTAGGAAGCTTGTAAGTGACCTTGGGGAGGTTAAAGCTTGGAGAGTGGAAAAGAGATTTTGGAGAGCAACCAAGTTAGTAAGAGCCACCCTAGCCTTGGAGTTTTGGACGTTACTTGTAGGAGACCAAGAGGAGTGGAAGCTTGTTGTCTAGTGAGGAAATGCGGCAGATTGCTCAAGTTTTGTAAGCACAACAGGCACAACAGGCTGAGCAGGCACCCAGGCCGAGAGTGGGTATGTGATGAACAAATTTATGAACACCGAAAAACGGCGCCACAAACTTGTTTAACAATCGGCAAGTGTGACCGAATCGTTTCAAGTAATAAACTCGATAAGACCAAGTATCGTTCTCCCAAAGGACTCACGACCTAGTTTAGTTATGTGATTCGTTGATTATTTAAGACTTAAGAACGAAATAAGTGGAGTTTAATATGCAAAACAGAAAATAAACATGTATGCATGAATTTGATCAATGGCTAAAACAAAATACAAACACTTCAATGGAATATATGGATGAGTATGTTGTTGGGGTTATCAATTTCATCTTATCCACTGTCATATACTTTAGGAATTCAACATTCTTTTCATCATTGTTAATGCCACTCTCTAAATTACCTTGCAAGAAGGCCTATCCCTAATTACGAGTTCATACGATTCCTAGCATTCCTAATAATTAGTTCTTCTAGTGCAGGAGCTTAACGGCAACGAATATACTATTGGGAGAAATTCCCCGGATCTAGACTTCCCCGTACGTTCCCGTATCGACAAAATCAATAATCATGCATTGAATGAGTTAAACAAAGCAAGCATTGAGCAAAGAGGAAAAACCCTAACTAATGATGAAAGAAAGCATAGGTCTTAAATATAAGATGTAAAAACAAATTCCATATATGAGAGTTTCACAAGACTACATTGATTCCCCAACAACAATACAAGGTTTAGTTCACCATATTCATGGCGAAACTAGATGAATAATAATGAAAGAATGAAAGATAAAACCCTAGAAAGGTGAAGAGGTAGCCTGAGCATCCAAGATCCTCCTTCAAAGGGGTGGAAGAGAGAGTGTTTGCTTCGTTTCTGCCAAAGATACAAACCCTAGGACGTCCTAAAGCTTATATACTATTCTAAAATTACAGAAAATTTAGGCCCAAGCCCATAAGGGTGCCGCTCAGCGGTAAAGTACCGCTCAGCGGTAAAGTACCGCTCAGCGGTAAGTGCGTGAGTTGGTTTCTTTCCCTCAGCGGCCATTTTGCCCCTCAGCGGATCCCCCGTGAGCTTCTGAGTGCCGCTCAGCGGTAAACTACCGCTGAGCGGCAGTTGCGGCTTCTCCTTTTGCACTTTTTGATGTCTTTTCTGATTTCATCTCTCTCCTTCTTCACTTCTTTCACCAAATTCACCTTAAAACCTGCACAAAAACACTGAAATCAAGCATAAACTTGTCCAACTCTCTTATTTATGAAAATATGAATAAAAGCATGATTTCAAGCTAGTTTCTAAGTGTTAAAGGTTGCTTTTAGTATCAATTTCAAGCATGAAAATAACAGTTTTTCAACTGTTATCAGTATGAACGACTTTTTACGTCACAGTTCTGCGAAGTTCAATGGCAAGGCAACTCCAGATGAAGCGGATGACTGGATTTGCAACCTTGAGAAGATATTTGAAGCAATCGAGCGCATTGAGGGGCAGAAGTTAGTGTTTGCTACATATATGTTGGTAGGAGAAGCTGAGTACTGGTGGCGTGGGATTCAGAGGAGCACGGATACCCGAGGGGAAGTTGCTACTTGGGAAGATTTCAGAGCTAGATTCTTGGAGCGTTACTTTCCGGCTAGCGCGAAGCAGCAACGAGAGTCGCAGTTTCTGGCTCTTTAGTAGAGAAGTATGTCTGTGCAAGGAGAGATTCGAGTATTTGGCTCGTTTCTATACTCAGAATATGAGCGAGGATTGGAAGTGCAGGAGGTTTGAGCAAGGATTGCGCCACCACCTTTTGAAGGCACTTGTTCACCTGAAGATTAATGAATTTCCAGAGTTAGTGGAGTAGGCCACGATAGCTGAGAGGTTGGATGAGTCTGGGCGTGTGACGAGGAACAAGAAGGGAAGCTTTTCTATGGGCAAGCAACAGAAGAAACCGTACGAGAGGCCGCAACAGTTTAGGTCAGGTTGGTTGAAGTGCTTTGAGTGTGGTGGAGATTACATCCGAAGAAATTTTCCAAAGTTGAGTGACGTCAAGAAGGAGGTGAGGACGTGTTTCACATGTAATAAGCCTGGGAATGTCTCTCTTCATTGCCCTCAGAAGAGGTCATTTGGTGGAACGCCTCAGAAGTCAACTAATGGTGAAAAGCCGCAGGCTGCTGGCAGAGTGTTTGCCATGTCGGGAGCAAAAGCTGAGAAGTCAGGTAACCTCATACTTGATACTTCTTCTTTGTTTGGTAGAAATGTGCATGTCTTGTTTGATTCGGGTGCGACGTGATGGACAAATTTATGAACACCAAAATATGATGTCACAAACTTGTTTTTCAATCGGCAAGTATGACCGAATCGTTCAAGTAATAAACTTGGTAAGACCAAGTATCGTTCTTCCCAAAGGACTCACGGCCTAGTTTAGTTGTGTGGTTTCTTGATTAACTAAGACTTAAAGACGAAATATTTGGATTTTATATGCAAAAGACGAAATTTAAATATGTATGCATGAAGTTTTGATCAATGGCAAAAAGCAAAAGATAAACACTTTCAATGAAATCTATGTATGAATATGTTGTTGGGGGTCAATTTCATCTTATCCACTCTCATATATTTTAGGAATTCAACATTCAAATCATCATTGTTAATGCCACTCTCTAAAGTACCTTTCAAGAAGGCTTCTCCCCAATCACGAGTTCATACAATTCCTAGCATTCCTAATGATCAGTTCATAAGTGCAGGAGCTTAACGACAACCAATATAATATTGGGAGAAATTCCCCGGATCTAGACTTCCCCGTACGCGCCCGTATCGACAAAACCAATAATCATGCATCGAATGAGTTAAACAATGCAAGCATTAAGCAAAGAGGAAAAACCCTAACTAATGATAAAAGAAAGCATAGGTCTTAATTAAAAGAAGTAAAAACAAATTCCATATATGAGAGCTTCAAAAGATTACATTGATTCCCCAACAAACATACAGAGTTTAGTTCACCATATTCATGGTGAACCTAGATGAATAACAATGAAAGAATGGAAGATAAAACCCTAGAAAGGTGAAGAGGTAGCCTGAGCATCCAAGATCCTCCTTCAAAGGGGTGGAAGAGAGAGTGTTTACTTCGTTTCTGCCAAAGATACCAACCCTAGGAAACCTTAAAGCTTATATACTATTCGTAAATTACAGAAAATTAGGCCCAAGCCCAAAAATAGTGCCGCTCAGCGGTAAGTGCGTGAGACGTTTCTTCCCCTCAGCGGCCATTTTGCCCCTCAGCGGATCTCCCGTAAGCTCCTGAGTGCCGCTCAGCGGTAAACTGCCGCTGAGCGGTAACTTCGGCTTCTCCTTTTGCACTTTTTGATGTCTTTTCTGATTCCATCTCTCTCCTTCTTCACTTCTTTCACCAAATTCACCTTAAAACCTGCACAAAAACACTGAAATCAAGCATAAACCTATCCAGCTCTCTTATTTCTGAAAATATGAATAAAAGCATGATTTCAAGCTAGTTTCTAAGTATAAAGGTTGCTTTTAGTATCAATTTTAAGCATGAAAATAACAGTTTTTCAACTGTTATCACGACGCACTCGTTTATATCATTGTTGTGTGTTGAGAATCTTGAACTCTCTATGTTTGACTTGGGGTGCGAGCTTGTTGTCTCTACTCCAACATCCGGACAAGTTTCAACCAGTTCAATTTGCGTTGGGTGTCCGATTGAGGTGGCAGGTCACAAGTCTAGAGTCAACTTGGTGTGCTTACCGCTTGAAGGTCTGGACGTGATCTTGGGGATGGATTGGTTAGCTGATAACCATGTTATAATTGACTATGGACGTTAGAGAGTAGTCTTCCAAGAACCAGAAGGCATTAAAATGTCAACATCAAAGGAAGTTGTACAAGATCTCAAGAGTGGAGCTGTTTGCTTTATGTTGATAGTGAAAGAGCAGAAGAAGAGCATAGACGAGCAGATCAGTGGAATATCAGTAGTCGAGGAATATGCTGATGTTTTCCCTAAGGAGGTACCGGGTTTGCCGCCGAGTCGTGAAATGGACTTTGCAATAGAGCTGATGGCAGGTATAGGGCTAGTATCTGTAGCTCCATATCGTATGGCTCCAGCAGAGTTAACAGAGTTGAAGAAGCAGATTGAAGATTTGTTAGAGAAGAAGTTCATCAGACCAAGTGTGTCTCCATGGGGTGCGCCGGTGTTGCTAGTGAAAAAGAAAGACGGAAGCTCAAGGTTATGTGTGGATTACCGGCAGCTTAATAAAGTCACTATCAAGAACAGGTACCCGTTGTCAAGAATTGATGATTTGTTAGACCAGTTGAAAGGAGATGGAGTGTTTTCAAAGATTGATCTACGGTCAGGATATCATCAAATTCTTGTCAAGCTTGATGATGTGCAGAAGACAGCGTTTCGTTCACGCTATGGGCACTACGAGTATGTTGCAATGCCTTTCGGTATAACGAATGCTCCAGCTATATTCATGGATTATATGAATCATATCTTTCATTCTTGTTTGGATAAGTTTGTCGTTGTATTCATTGACGATATTCTTATCTACTTGAAGAACCGAGAGGAACATGCTGAACATCTGCGGGTAGCGTTGGAGATTTTGAGCGAGCACCAGTTGTATGGCAAGCTGTCGAAATGTGAGTTTTGGTTGGATGAAGTTCATTTCCCTTGTCATGTGATATATGCTCAAGGAATATCAGTCGATCCAGCCAAGGATGAAGCTGTGTTGAACTGGGAGCGTCCTACATCGGTGACGGAGGTAAGGAGTTTTGTTGGACTAGCAGGTTACTATCGAAGATTTGTAGAGGGTTTCTCCAAGATAGTAGGTCCTCTGACTCAATTGACACGGAAAGACCAACCGTTTGTCTGGACTGATCAGTGTGAAGCAAGCTTTGAAGATATGAAGAAAAGGTTGACAATCGCTCCAGTGCTAATTATTCCAAATATAGACAAGGCGTTTGAGGTATATTGTGATGCATCATATCAAGGGTTGGGATGCGTATTAATGCAAAATAGAAGACCAGTGGCATATGCTTCTCGTCAGTTGAAGATACACGAGCGGAATTATCCAACGCGTGACATTGAGTTAGCAACTGTAGTGTTTGCATTGAAGACTTGGCGTCACTATTTGTATGGAGCGAAGTTTCAGGTTTTCAGTGACCACAAAAGTTTGAAATAATTGTTTGATCAAAATAAGGTTGAACATGAGGCAGAGGAGGTGGATGGAATATTTGAAGGACTAGGACTTTGAGTTGCTTTATCATCCAAGAAAGGAAAATGTCATGGTGGATGCCTTGAGTAGAAAGCGGGTTCAGATGTCAGCTCTGATGATCAAAGAGTTAGAGTTGATAGAGAAGTTAAGGGACATGAATCTCGGTGTTCTTTTGGGTCGGGATCACATGTGATGTAGTCATCTGACAATTACGAGTAGTTTCTTGGAGCAAGTGAAGTCAGAACAAGAAACTGATCTGGATCTGCAACGAATTGTGGGGTTGTTAGGAACTGATCAAGCCAAAGATTTTGCTTTATGCCGGAATGGTATTCTTTGATTTCGAGGAAGAGCGTGTGTGTCGGCAACAATAGAGTTGCGAAGGTTGATATTGGAGGAAGGGCATAAGAGAAGTCTCAGTATACATCCAGGGATGACTAAGATGTATAAAGACCTGAAAGAATCTTTTTGGTGGAGCAGAATGAAGAAGGATGTTGCAGAGTTTGTAGCTTCCTGTTTGGTATGTTAGAAGACGAAGATCGAACATCAAAGACCAGGTGGAATGTTACAGCAGCTGAGTATTCCCCAGTGGAAGTGGGACAGCATCTCGATGGACTTCGTAACTCACTTACCGAGGTCATCGAGGGGTCACGACTCCATATGGGAGATAGTTGATCGGTTGACGAAGAGCGCCCACTTTATATCCATCAATCAGAAGATGTCAATGGAGAAGTTAGAAGAGTTGTACATAAGAGAAATTGTAAGATTGCATGGTGTACCAGATAACATTGTATCGGATTGGGATCCAAGGTTTACCTCGAGGTTCTGGCAACAGTTGTAGGATGCTTTGGGTTCTCGGTTGAGGATGAGTTTAGCATATCACCCTCAAATAGATGGACAGACTGAAAGAACTATTCAGTCATTAGAGGACTTGTTGAGGGCTTGTGTTTTGGACCATCTTGGAGGTTGGAGTGAGATCTTACCGTTAGTGGAGTTCACATATAACAATAGCTATCATTCTAGCATTGGGATGACGCCTTTCGAAGCTTTGTATGGGCGAAGATGTCAAACTCCTCTTTGTTGGTTTCAAGATGGGGAAGCAATATCATTAGGTCCTGAGTTGTTGCAACAAACTACTGAAAAGGTGAAGTCGATTCAAGAAAGAATGAGAGCAACACAAAGTAGGCAAAAGTCGTACGTTGATCGGAGAAGGAGGCTGCTTGAGTTTAATGAAGGTGATCATGTGTTTCTACGCGTGACACCGATGGCAGGTGTGGGTAGGGCTATCAAGGCGAGGAAGTTGTCTCCTAAGTTTCTTGGTCCTTATGATATTCTTAGGCGGATTGGACCTGTAGCGTATGAGATAGCGTTACCACTGCAGTTGGCCAACCTGCATAACGTGTTTCATGTGTCTCAACTGAGGAAATACATTCCAGATCCTACACATGTGTTAGAGGTTGATGATATACAAGTTGATGAAGATCTTACAATCAAAGCTGGGCCAATCAGGGTGTTGGAGGTGCAAACGAAAAATCTGAGGGGAAAGGAAATTTGCACGGTGAAGGTGTTGTGGAACGAGGAAACCCAAGAGATGACTTGGGAGCTTGAAGAGTTTATGAGAAATGAATACCCATTTCTGTTTGCATAGTAGCCTTAATTTTCAAGGACAAAAATTTTTGGAGTAGGGGAGAATGTAAGACCCGTATAAATAAAATGATTTCTTACCTTAACTATTTTATTTTGTGGTATTATATAATAAATTGTGATGAAAAACAACGTTGAGAAATATTTAAGGAAGGGAAGAAAATTAAATTAATATTGGTTTCATAGTAAATTTCGAAAAAAAGTTGAAAGAGTATTTAAGTATAATTGTTTGCGCTATTATATCAGCAAATGGAGCCTGATCTAGTGGTTAATGTGAGTTTGCATGGGAGGGTGTGTGTGTTTGGTCTCAAGTTCAAGCCCTCCTAAGACCAAAAAGGCTCCTAATTTTCCACCTTGACATGTGGGTCCCATTATGAGTTAAGAAAGATAGAATTTGAAGTGTTTAAGATGAGCGTGGAAGTGCCTTGTTTTACTTTGCTTAAAGAGAAGGGTGAATGTTATATTATTTTATTGATGTTGAGGAAAGCACTTTTACGTTAATGCTTTCATTAATTGATTCCAAGAGGGAGCTTTTATTCTCATTTAATCTCTCATTGGGCCATTTCTCTTTTTGGCACTTTGCTTGGGTGGGCACATGTTTTCTGGGCACATGTTTCCTAGGCATATGTTTTCTAGACTTAGGAAGCTTGTAAGTGACCTTGGGGAGGTTAAAGCTTGGAGAGTGGAAAAGAGATTTTGGAGAGCAACCAAGTTGGTGAGAGAAAGGAAGAGCCACCCTAGCCTTGAAGTTTTGGACGTCACTTGTAGGAGACCAAGAGGAGTGGAAGCTTGTTGTCTAGTGAGGAAAGAAATCTAAGAGCCTTTGGAAGCTAGCTTGGAATTGAGGTAAGGGGTTTAACTTGGGATATAACATAGTGTATGATGGGTAGAAGGTAACATTATAATGTTGCATGCTTTCTTTCTTGTGTGTTGGGATTAAAGTTAACATGTTGAGACATGTACTCTTCTTTTGGGTTTAAGTTTCATGTGTTGTTGAATGGAGAATGGGTATTCACATGTTCATTTTCGTATTTCTACTATATGGGGTAGTTAATGGATTATACATGTTGATATTTTATGAAAAAGTGGTGTTGTTGTAATGGGTATACACGTTGGATGTATTGGGGTGTTGTTTGTGTATGAAAAAGTGTCATGGGTACACTTTAAAATCATGTATATTTTGTATATCTTAGTTATTATTACCTTACAAGAATTATATATTGTTGGGAGCACTTATCTACACTCTTTAACCAAGAGTGTGGGTAAGAGGGTATTGAGAATTCTCGTCCATTGTCTGAAGAGGAAAGAATGAATTATGAGAATGAGAGGAGTGAAAGTGATGTTTGGTGAGTTGGGGTATATGTGATTGATGAAAAAAAGTGAAGAAGGATGGAGTTTTGATGTCTTGGGTAGAATGCGAACATGATGGAAGAAGAATAGAAGTGGAAGATGGAGATGGGCATGGCTTGGTTGATGTAAAAGTGGCAAAGAAAAAGAAAGGTGCTGGAAGAGGACCAAAAACCGTGAAGGAAGAAGGTTGGGATGGTCTTTGAAAGAGAGAGAAGAGTGAAATGAAAGAAGGTTAGTGTGTGAGGGTGTTTGTACGTAAATGAGGTTGGGAGAGTGAAGAAAGAAGAAAATAAAAATAAAATGTTAAGTGTAGTGTGTGAGCCGTGAGCTTTAATGTAGAAAGGAGAAAATGAAAGAATGGTGGGGCCGTGAACATGGAAGGAAAGAGACAGAAGAATGAAATGAAATTTAAAAAGGTAGAAGTAAGGTGTGTGATGGAAGACCATCTAAGACGCACATTGGACCTCTTACTAGAGCCATGGCAAAGAGGATTCAAGAGGAAGAAGGATCACCT
>JAHCHA010013206.1:567560-600303 GCA_027742795.1 Vigna hirtella
GCCAAAACCACCAAAATAGAATTTGGTGCTTTCCTTGTTCAAACTTGTTGCCCAAGATTTCACATGAGCTGTGTGAGCTGCTGCCCAAACCAAAATTGGAGCCATTTATTTCAATTTAATTGTCATTTCATTTTGAATTTCATTTCAGATCTGAGGCTCTTATTTCCCTATAAATAAGAGACCTCTTTCACCATGTAAAGGACTTTTGAGCTTAGTAAATTGCTGCTGAATTTAATTTCCAGCCCTATTGCTCTTGAGTCATTTGTTCTCTCTACTTTCTCTTCCCTTTCCTCTAGCTTCCTTCCATTGTAGGAAGGCCTTCTGAGCTGTGAGGTTCCCCCACATACTCATTCCACTCAAACACACCAACCATCAACCAATCTCACTCAATTTCCGCTGCATTCTCACTGCTGATTTCAATCTGCTGCACCAATACTGTTCTGGATTTTTTTTGAAGCTTTGTCTGTAAGGTCCAGGTCATTCTAAGCGTGGCTAAGCTTCCATCAGTGTGGTTGAAAAGTCAAAAGAGAAGAAAGTGGAAGTGTGAGGAGAGGTGGTTACGTAAATTGTGTTGGTGCATGGAATGAAGTGTGTAGCTTTTAGCATTTGAAAAGAGAGTGAAAGTGGTAGATATTGGGAGTGGGGCCACAGTAATAGTGGGGAAAGGTGGGTGAAGTAGAGTTTTGTATAAATGCATGAAAAATAAAAGAGAAAGAGGGAAGGAAGAGGGTTTGGTTACGTAAAAAGTGGCTAAAGGAGAGAGAAATAGAGTTTTGATGAGAAAAGAATATTTTAAGTGGGGTTCACTTGGTGAGAGAAGATATAATTTAATAGCCTTGGGACCCACATGAAAAGTTGGATGTAGAAGGGAGTGTGTTTAGAGTAAAAAGGGGTGTATTGAAATTAGGTGTTTTCTTTGGTGTTGGGAATTTAGTAAAAGTGGGGGTGCACTAGAAATGTTGTTCTAGTTTATGGAAGTGTGAAATTAGTAATTTCAAAGGGGTGCGGTAGTAGGATAAATAATTAAATTAAGTTATTTAATTATTTGTTAGTCAATGAATTTAGTTGACTTTATATATGATGGTGATGGTTGTGATGGTAAAATTGTGAGAGCAAGCGTTCTATCATTTCCTTAGAATTTTTGTCGAATCGATGGTGTTCGTATTGCGATACGATAGTGTGTTGAGTCTCTGCGGAGACTGAGGTTCGAGTGTCACCCTTTCCTCGTGCGCGGGGACTAGAAAGGGTTGGATGTCTCGCCCAATGACTTCGACTCGTGTGAGTATAGTGCTCGGTGGGTGCGCCTAACCAAGTTTTTACTCGTAATTCCTTGAGGAGTCGGGGAGATAGGTCTGAAGTTGCGATGGAAGACGGCTCGAATCGCCCTGTTTTGCGAAACAGGTTTGGTACGACAAAATTCAAGGAAACAACAGAAGCTTGTGTAAATGATTTGAGTTGTGAGTTTAATACTGTGATGTATTGTAATGTTGTGACTTTGATAGTCTGGGTGGTGATGATCTAAGTTATGAGTTGAATATTGTGTTGTATTGTAAGGTTGTGACTAGGATAATCTAAGTTATGATATTTTGATATTGAAATTATATGCTATGTTAGGTTCTTAGTTACTCACCCTTTCCTTTTGTGGTTGTGGTTCCACCTACGATGATCGTACTTGTACGGGAGTAGATGGCGTTGCAGATGAGGCAGAGATGGAGTAGCACGACGAGAGTTATGGGAATAACTATGGGGGATTTATCATGTTTTAAAGTAATTTTATGTCTTTGAATAATGAATTTGATATTTGTAAGGTTTTAACCTTATGTTGTAAGACGCGTAGACTTTTGAGGTTTAGTTCCGCGATGTTAATCTTAAAAGAAAAAAAAATTGGCGTAAAATTTTAGATTTTGTTATTTTCTAGTGGCACTCCGTAAGGGGTGTTACACCAACTATTTGGTACTTTAACTCTTCTTCAAATAATTCCAATAGCCTACAAAATCAAGGGAATTTAGTAATAAAATCAGCAAGTATAACCTCAACTCTCTTATTCACAAAACTAAAGCAAAAAGATTATGTCAAGCAAGTTTCTAAGCAGAAAAGGATTCATTTAGTGTCAAAATTACGTCATAGATAACGATGTTTTCAACCGTTATCAAAGAGACACCTCTATTTATAGGCTAAGGTGTCTCAAAATAGGCATAAATATAAACCTAAAAGAGTCACCTTGGTTGGCTTGAAGAGTAAGGAGAAATCCTCTCCAATAAGAGGGAAACAAGTGGAAAATATCCTCTTAAATAAAAGGGTGACATGTGGCCACTACCTATGGAAAAACTCTTCATTCCTAGAGTGACACATGGCCACTAATTAGGGGGAAAAACTCTTCAATAGGTTGCCTCCGTATGTCTAGGATGAAAAGGCTCATATGGTCTCTAAGCTTGCCCAAAAATGTTGACCCCTTGGTCAACACACCCATTTGGACGTCCACCTTGGTCAATGTTGGGCTTAAGGCCCAATGTTGACTTAGGTGGTCAAAACCCTATTCTATTTGGCCTAAAATACAAGGCCTAATTAAAATCCTACACTACTAGGCCCATAATACAAAACCCAAATAAAATCAAGATTACTTAGCCCATAATACAAAGCTTAAGGAAAGTCTAGACTACTTGGCCCAAAATTATTCTTACTCTACTAAATCTTCATGATGGCTTAAGTTGACCCAAGAGAAAGAGTCTAGGCTCATCTTCCATAGATGACTCCAACTCTTCATGAATGTGTTAGGCCATGGCTAGGGGTATGCCATCAGGAAATGTCCCCACCACATAACTCTGGTTTTAAGGCTGTCTTCGAAAACAATCCTAAAGTACTAAATGATTCAACATCCAATGGTTGGGATGTAAATTCAAATAAGACTGAATCAAAATCCAATGGTTGGGGTGCTTGGGTAAGTAACAAAGTTGGAATAAACAAAGGAAGATAATTTTGGGTCTAGTGCTTCAGGTGAAAACAAAACACATAAGGCAAACACAAAATCTAATGATGGTTGTGAAGCTGCACTAAAATGTGCATCTCGTCGGGTCGCTTGCTTGCGCTCATTGGGTCGCTCCACTAAAATGTGAAGCTCCATTTCTATCTACTAGCCCAATATCTATGAATAAATATTGATTAATTTCTACCTACTACCCCAATATCTAAAAGCTCAAGTGCGACAGTTAAATAGGAACCTAGACTTTGAACACTTAAAATCAAATAAAGAAGGACTAAGAACTTACCTCCATGGTCTATGAGGAAGTTAACATTTTGGGGATTCTGCACAACCACGAACTCCCGCGACGAACATACAGCAAGCACAGACCTTCGCAGTAATAATCCCTCGACAATAGAAAAACTCATGAGAAATGAGTTTAGATTACAATTACAATATATAACTACAATGTTGTATTAAAAATTGAAATGCAATGATAGCAAGTGCAAGACAAATCTGCAAGCTTATGGAATGGTAATCCTAGAATGAACAATGTCATCATATGATGTACACCAAAATGCAGAAAGATATGAAAACCAAACCTATAACAGGTACTACTAAAACACATGTAAGCTAGCAAGCATGATTAAGGCAATCAATTAAACTAATTTCAGAATTAAAACAAGAAGGCAATCCATTCAACACATACTTACCTCCACCAGACCTTTACCGCCAGTTTAGGGCTTTTAGACAACCACAAACCCCTTACCACCACCAACCATCATGGCGTAACAACCACCGTCACCCAACAACATGCAGAGCGACCACCAGTGCGCCACTAGTCACTAGTGTCGCCCACCATCCACTAGTATCACACCAGTGTAGCTCCACCGTCGTGCCACCAGCGTCATGCTCGCACCATCAACGTCGCACCACCGCCCCCACCACCAGTCACCTGCATCATCCATCACGCCACCACCTAGGGGTGTTTCAGATTAGGGGTTGGGGGAGAGGGTTATTTTTGGAAAATGAAAATGAGGGAGAAGGGAACCAGGTTCTAATTTAATAAACTTGAAGAATTTACTGACGATCATCGCCCGTCGACAGTGACTGATGACGTTTACTAACAGTATTATCAGCGATATATCGGTCAGTAAGTAACGAAGTCTATTATTGACGGCCATAGGCCCATCGGTAAGTACCATTATGCATTTCGTTAGTAAAGTTGTCAGTAAATATGTGTTACCGACAGATAATTAGTTGTCGGTAAAAATCCACCAATAATTGTAATAATTCTTGTAGTGGACAACATCTAAATGATTTGACTATGCCAATAAAGATGCTGAAACACAACACAAGGATATATGCAAGCATATAATCCCATACAACCAAGTAACATAAAAAAGACGATGAAAATGGAGTGGAAACTAACTTATCCAGAAATAGAAACGAACCAATTGATCTTGACAAATTTGCCACAAGAAAAAAATCCTATTATAGAAAAAAATAGTAGATCCTAAAAAATCTTAAAAAAAGAAATGACCTATTTAGAAAAGAGTTTTTATAAAAATAAAGTGTTTTTATGTTTTATAAATTTTTAATTTATATAAAATATTTTATCATTAAAATAATTAAAATAAATAAAATAATTGAATATCACTGATTTTATATTTTTTTCTAAATTCTCACATAATAACATTTTATCTATTACTCTCAACAACTCAACTTTTACTTCTCTTTTCTTTTAAATATACATATTTTCACTAATTTAAATTGATATTTTATCCAAACACAAACTTAAATATTTAAATTGAAAAATAATACAAACTGGGTTGTATGTGTTAGCTATTTTACCTAATTCAACATATCTAATTCGTCCGATTCAAGTGTAACCCTATAATTGTCCATATTTTTTGCAACATTTTCCGAATAACAATTTGAATTAACAAAATTGGTAGGTATGTGATAAACAAAGAAAATATCAATGTATTGATTCATGTATGTTGTGGGAACAATGTGATAGAGAACACGTGTTCATAGGAGAAAACAAATTCACGTACACGTGATACAGAAGTGAGAGTTTGGGAAGTTTTGAACACAGGGAAGCTGTAACATTGTGTTCTTACTTTTCTCTCCCGTAATTTTTACCATCCAAATCCAATTTCCAATCTTCCCTACAATTTCTATTCCTATTATTATTAATATCTCATTGCCACCATCCATCCAACCTTAACCACCACCGTTTCTCTTGTGCTCTCAATCTTTTCTTAATTTGAGTGGCTGCAAAGCCCCACGTGTTACCTCCTTCACGTTTTTGGTTGCCCCCTTTTTTTGTTCACCACTTTCTTTGTCCAATAATCCCTTTGGAGGTTTAGGGTTTTGATTCTCTCAACAACTCTCGCTTAATTTAAGGATATTTCATTCTTTTCAATAACTGCCATGTCTAAGAGGTGAGCCTCACCATCCTGTTTTTTCCCATGGTTGATTGACTTTTCTTGATGTGGGTTTTCCGTCTTTTGTTCTCTTGATTCTTCAATTTCTGTTGATTCTTGATTGATTTCTGTATGTTTATGCTATTTGTGTTACTATAATCGTGGTTCTTTTTTTTTTTTTATGTTTGAACCCGATTCAGATTATTTTGTTTTCTATCTGGTGGTGTGTCCCATTCGTTGATCAGAATTCAGAAGAAAAGGGCTGGTTGAAGTTGCTAGCTTCTTTGTTGCCCCCGTTTGTTATTGACTTTTGAAAATCGTTATTTGATTCGATTCGATTCGGATGACTTTTTGTTATTGGAACTCAATCACGTTATAATGTTTAGCGTATCATTATTCTTAACATAGATTTCTATGATCATGACGGACAGTAAATCGTTCCTGGATGCCATAACAATGTTGATTTCTGTAGTAGGTAGAAGAATGATATTTGGCATTGCTATCTTTTTTGTGGATTGTATTGAAATAATTTGAATCCATCCTTTTGTTTTCCTTTGTGGAAATTTGGATAAAAGGTTTTCATTGGGGACCTTAGTTTTTCATACACAGGATAAGTCTTGCGTGGGCCTTTTCTCTCTCTCCTTTCTTATGCAACTTGAGATTATTATAAGTTTTGTAATTTCTTTCTTGTCTTCTGAATTTTGTAGGGTTCTTTGTAAGTTCTTTGCTCATGGAGCCTGTCTGAAAGGGGAGCATTGTGAATATTCTCATGACTGGAAAGATCCTCCAAATAATGTTGGTGATGCAAACTCTTCTTTGTTGCAGACCCACCTAATTGATTATTATTGATGTACATGTCTCTTATAATTTCTGCTTGCTGTCTTGTTATGACAGATATGCACATTTTATCAGAAAGGAGTCTGTGCTTATGGTAGTCGTTGCAGATATGATCACATCAAAGCTTCTCAAGCGCAATCTTCCATTCCATCTTCTTCAGCAATTGAACACCATACTCTGGTTTCAGATACTGGTGCTTTTGGAAATATTATAACTACTTCAAATGGTGTTGGTACGGCTGCAGACTTGTCTCTTTCCAGTAGTCCGTACATTCTTCCTAGTGAACCGGCTTGGAATCATGAACTGGTTTGGAATCCAGAAATTGAGTATTATGAAATTTTAGGGGAAGACAATGTTGGTCAATCCATAATCACTTCACCTTCTGAGCTTTCAATCTGTTCATTTGCTGCTGCTGGCAACTGTCCACGAGGGGAACAATGTCCTCATATTCATGGGGATCTGTGTCCCACCTGTGGAAAGCATTGCTTACATCCTTTCAGACCTGAGGAAAGAGAAGAGCATATGAAGACTTGTGAAAGTAGGCATAAGTATCTTGATGCACTGAAACGAAGTCAAGAAATTGAATGCAGTGTTTGCCTTGAGCGTGTTCTGTCAAAGCCTATATTAGCTGAGCGCAAGTTTGGGCTTCTATCCGAATGTGATCATCCATTTTGCATATCCTGTATTAGGAATTGGCGGAGTAGTAACCCAACATTGGGGATGGATGTTAATAGTACATTGCGGGCTTGTCCTATTTGTCGTAAGTTATCGTATTTTGTCATTCCAAGTGTCGTTTGGTACTCAACAACTGAAGAGAAACAAGAAATCATTGACAAATACAAGGAAAAGCTCAAGTAATTTCTTGATCTCTCACAAACTCTTATGACTTCTTTTTCTTTTTCTATCCAATTAATTCATGATCTGATTACATTTGAAGCGCAGAGAGTTTTAACTTTGGTTCACCGTTGTATGCTGTCTTATTTATGCGGGACGGGACGACCCGTTTCCATTACCCCTTCTTTATATTGATTTGCTTGTGCCAGTGCAGCTGATGGCGAGCAATATATCATATAGTTCACAACAAGGAAAAAAAAATAGCTCAGCTGAGTGAAATAGTTAATGACTATATCTTTTATGATACACTTTTGGTAATTGTTTAATTTCTTTTGTAGGTCAATTGACTGCAAGCACTTTGACTTTGGGGATGGTAACTGCCCTTTCGGATCTAGTTGTTTCTACAAGGTAATTTAGTGAATATATCTAGTTCTATTTTGACAACCTCTCCCCCTGCCAGCCATTTTTCTATTTTCCTAATAAACACTTAATAAATATCTTTTGTTTGTTGTGCCATAATATATATGGTTTTTTATATACTATAGAATTTGTTGCATTAGAAACAGTGGTGCAACTTCTACGTTTCTGGTATCTAAGTCTATTAGTATTTTCAGGCATACAGCTTCAATTCCCTACCTTGTGTTGAATTGTGATGTCTAGATTGTGGTTTGGGGTTTGAATTGTGTTAAAAGTGAGTCTTGAGAAGTGTTTTGAGGTATCTGTTTGCAAAATTTGACTCGAGATTGGTTTTTTAAATCTTTAATTGCAGCATGCATATCGAGATGGCCGTGTGGAGCAGGTAGTATTGCGACATCTAGGTGCTGCAGATGGAAATACCGTAATTGCAAAAGATATCAGGTTGCTCTTTTCCTTCTCATTATCTCTGACCTTAACCTTGCTATGTTCCTCCTTTTTTTTTTCCCATTCACTAACATAAAACATGATGCTTTCAGGTTGTCAGATTTCCTTTCCAACATGCATTTAAGATGAACGGAGTAAGTTTCAAACTTGTGTTTCCTTTACTTAAGTTGAGGGTGACTTTTGTATATGATTTAATGTATAATAATATTTCTTTTGTATTTGATGCGTAGTTTATTTTATTGTTAGTTCCTATCTTTGAAGCCTCAAATATGATTGTTCTTTGGGAAGCATCACCATTTGTTCAGTTGTTTGATAAACTCATGCTTTTATGGTTTTTACATAAGTTTGATGATCCCTTGAATGACTATTAGCTTTATGGGTATCTAGAGGCCACATGAAATTTAGTGTCTGTTGATATTATCTTTTACATAAACAGGTTCTATGTAAGAAATGAATGTGTTTAGTGCTCTTAATTGTAGCCTTTTGAATGTGAGAGTACATATGTGCCTTTTAAATTGCTTTATCTTTTACATTTAGACATCGAGGCCAATTTAAGCAATCTTTTATGGCCTTCCAGAAAATGGGAATGAGGGACATAAAGCTTATGAACATCAGCCTTAAATGATCAAATAAAGAGAAGATAAAATGATTGTCTAAGATTGGGGATGATTATGTAGGGTTTAGTTCTAATTATTTCACTTTCTCCAACCTTAGATATGGTCATCAAATGAATATTTATCTGGAAAGTGCAAAGAAAATAGAAACACTTTCTATCTGTTTTTTTTTCTAACTTTAATTGGCCTTTGTTTGGTAGAAATTTGGTTCCTAATCCACTTAGGTTATACACGATTAGGAATCCGATCATGTATGGAGAAAACTTAAGTTTTGATTATCATACACTCATATTTGTGCAAAATACTGATATTAAACCATAAACCCTAAACCCCCCATACACTCATATTAGTACACGTTGGTCCCTGCTTTTCTGTGCTTCTCAAGTCCTAGCCCTAAATAAAAATCATTAGTTCTAGTTCCTATATGCCTTAATTGGAATTAAACTTTAAGGCTTTTTTTTGTCACTTTCCTGTACAGTGACATATTCATAAATGAGCCAAATATCAAGTTTAGCCTTGCTTTTTACGTCATTTTTTATTCCGAAAACGTCTAGCCCTAATGCTAATTGTATTTCCCTTCTAAGCATACTTTTTTTAGTTGAACTGATGTTGAGCTTAGTGCCTCTGTTTTTCTTTGTACCCTAGTTGTGTTAATTGCTACCTGTGTGTTATCTCTGCAGGATACTTGCTAAAAAAAGGCATCCTTCAATGTCAAAAGTTATTTTTATATTGCAAGTCAAGCTCCTCTTCTTGTTTCTATGATAGGTGCTTTTTCAGTAAACCCATATGCAATTGATAACCTCAATATTTTCTGAAATGTAAGTTTTGTCGGTCTTGATTTTAGATTTATCTTTAAGCTTGTCTACTATCTGAAGTTTATACCCACAGTATTAATTAATGCTTTCAATTATTTTCTATCACGTATGGCATATATACACATTTTCTCACTTTCCTTGAGATTGTTTGTGTATAGAATATTTGGTCCAGTGGCCCCAATATGAAAGGAACCATATATCCTTGAAATCTAATCCCTTTTTTCGGTCTTACTTTGTTCTGTTTTCATTTGGTCAGAGTTTATCTTAATGTTATGTTGGTAGGCATTTGTGAAGTGATGTAATCCAAAACCATTTCTTCTGGTATTGTTGCTTCTTGTCTTCTTGACTTGGTATGGAGTCCCAATGACTAAGTGGCGTATTGCTTATGGTAGTTAGGATAATGTTCTGACTAGTAGAATCACTGCTGAGCAGAACCGGTAGACTCACCATGCAGAATCATACAAATGGTAGAATCAGAGTTTTCCTAGTTTGCATGGATCATATTTTTGTGTGCCAGCTTTCAGCTGTGGGTCAAGTTTCTTTGCGTGGTTCTTTTGTTGGCTAAGGCTATCTTAGTCACATGTAGCATTGCTAGGAACCCTCTGTTTTATCCCTACAAGCCACACCATTGCTCTCCCTAAAAGTTTTTGCCTCCCTCTTTAATAAATTGGGTCTTGTCCTCTTAACTCAAGAAAGAATTTCTAGCCTTGCAATATATCCCGTGACCTCATCTCCAGAAGTAAAATCCTAAAATTAATTCATTCATTAGTAAAGTGTTCCTCTATTTCAATTGTGAGTCGATATATAGTAAACTGACCTGAAGGCTTGGTTCCCTCTAAATTTGTCCTTTTAGGATAGACTCAAAATTTTCCTTTTTCATGACCTTATTCCTTTTTATATAATGAGTTAATCAAGTTAGGTCATTCCTTCAGTTTCCATCGTACTCATGCTGCTTTGGTAGATCTGTTTTCTTAACGTCTTTTCCACAAACACTGTGTAGGGCTTTGGATTGTGGTCTGTAAAAAAGAAAGGTAGCAGCAGATAAACCAGACAAAATAAGAAGCCCAGTCATGAGTTTATGCAGATGCCATAAAATGTGTGAAATTCAAGCAAACATGTAAATGAATCCACGTGTCTTGATTGCACAACAGAGACTTTTATTTATAATTGTCATAGGATATATGCTATGTTTAAAAATTATCTATGTGAGTACTGCTTGTGGATTTCTTGGCTTATGTTTTTATCTAAGATTAGTGTTAAGTGGGGTTTGAATTTTGAGTGTTTGACTTGTAATTAGTAACATAAGAAAGGATGAAAGTATCAGCACTTTTTTAGGCAAAACTGTTTTTCTCTTTTCTAGAGCATCAAGTTGTATTGTTTCCCCTTTTACTTTTGAATTATTGGTCTATATTGTCTAAAGGGTCTTTTGGATAAACTTCTCTGTGAACACTTGCAGAAGAAAAAAAACGAAATAATTTTTCCACAAGTTGGACTCGCTTATGCATAAGTTAAAAATCTAATTTTTGAAAAGCTATTAATTTGTTCGTAAACTAAGTTTTATTTATGGAAAAACTTATTTTGATCTGTAATGTTATTTTCTTCTTCTAGAAGTATATGGAAAAGTTCATCTGTTATAGGATATTAAACTCTGTCTGCTGACAATGATTTGTTTATTTTCTCTTAATCAAAATTTCAGAGGCACCAGAGAAAGAGGCTGCACACTTGGGCATTCTGTCGTTGTAATAAAGTGCATGTGCTATAAATGGTAGTTGGACATGGTACGAGGGTATAAACTTAAATAAATTCATTTTTAAAGCATATAAATCGAAGTATGGATTGGTGGTGGTATACTCTATTAGAAGCATGGTGGAATGCACTCTTTTATCCATCAGTGAGACTTTTAGAACCATTACTTTTTTCTGGTGGATTTCAAAGTAATATGCAAAAATTGATTGGGGTGATGAAGTTTTCCTGTTCTATTATTGAGATCTTAAAGAGATACATTTCTGATGTATACTTGGATTTCCTTGCTGTGGTTGGCACAGTACCAAGAATCTTAGGATAAAGGATTCAACATGTCTTGTATTGGTTTTGTTATTTTCTTTAGGACTTTGTCAGAGCCCTTTTTGTGGCTTATATAGATTCCTTTTTTTTGTTTTTATGAATATATACCAGTACAATTCTCATAAGTTTCACCAACTGAATATACCACAATTTCTTTTAATTAAAGAGGCCCATGAAAAAAAAATCTATTTAATATTATTTAGTTTCACCAAAGTTATACTTTGTCCATCCCATTTGAATTGCAATAATATTGACTCAAACTTTTATGGGAAGACAACCCTCCAAATTACAAATGAAAGCCTAGAACAAGGATATAGTGACATTTACAAGTCCTTTTTGATGGGGGTTGGGAGAAGGTATCACAAAAGGTGCGGTTTTGTTCACTCCATACTCATTCTCATAAGTGATGGGTTTTTAAGAGGAAATTTTACAATTTTAATGTTAATATTTATCTTGGGTTTTATATGGTCGATTTGTCATCCATTATTTAAAATTTGAATATTCACATACTTTAAGCAATTTATATATTAAATTATTTGTTAAGTTTTTAATTTGAACATGAAAAATGTCATTTACATAGAATAAGTACGGATGCTTCTTCATGTACCTCTCTTTTTCCTGCACCTTTCAGAAAGACCTTTTTGCCCTTTAAATTGAATGAAAAATAAAGAAAAAATGTACCGTGGTAATTAAATGTTACCTAATTTAATAAATTTTCATTAACTTAATTAAATGAAGTTGTTATATTTACTTGTACTCTTTCATTTGCCTTTATGTTCTTGTTTTTCGTTGTTGTTGTGATCTTGCGTTGGTTGATTTGGTGATGGTCCTCCTGTGATGTGGATCTTGTGGTGATTTTTATTGGTGATCTCTGTCTGTGTTCGTGAGGTGCATGGAAGGTTCAGGTAATACGTATGACCCAAATCCTTATAAAATATCGTAAAACTTTAAATTAGTTTTTGAACGTCGAGGAATTTTAAAAATTAATTAAAAAATTAAAAAATTAATAAATTTCAAAATTTCTTAAATTATTAACTAGCTTTCGAAAGTTAGTAACTCTTAACTGAATTTTGAAAATGAGTTAAGAATTTAACAAATTTTAAAAACCGTAAAAACATTAATCAACTTTTGAAATAATCAATTTTTGAAATCTAATTAAAAACTCGTCGACTTTCAAAAGTCAGAATTTAACAACTTTCGAAATATGTTAACTTTTTTTAATTTTTTCTAGAGTTTTATTATAATTTAGTTTTTTTTGCTAGTTATTTAATTTTTAATATCCGAGCATTTTATTATTAATATTGATATTATTATTATTAGTATTAAGTGAAGTATGGAGTAAGCCACAACATGTAGATAAATAATATTTTAAGATGAATAATTATTTATTTGAGTTGATGGATTCACCAATAAATTTGAGTTTTGTATTTAAATTTTCTTATTTCAGTAATGAATGGGTTTGAGGAACTGTATTTAATCATAGATTTATTGTGATTATTATTTAATCATAGATTTATTGTGATTATTATAGGATCTTAGATTTATTGTGATTATTATAGGATTTGACAACAACCGGTGAACCTAGAGAAAAGACATTTGTGTTGTTAGGTTGTGAAAAGAGTGAGAAGTACAAGAAGTACAAATCTAATGTTCAACTGTGTGTATTCGGCACAAGAAAATGTGAGTGTCCATTTAAGTTAAGGGACAAATCTTATTCTAATGTAGAGGGTTGGGTGTTAAAGGTAATTTGCGGATATCACAACCATGAATTGCCCGAGACTTTAGTTGATCGTCTTTTTGCTGATAGGTTAAATCATGTTGAATCGTCATTACATGTTGACATGACTAAGAATCAAGTAACGACTTCAAATATTCTACTGGATCTCAAAACATAATAATTCTAAGGTGACAACAATAAAACAAATCTATAACGCAAGGTATACATACAAACGACCTTTGAGAGGGTTGAGAACTGAAAATGCAATAGCTGATGATGATGTTAAATCGAGAAAAATACATCCAATGGAGTAGATGTGGTGACGAATATGAGGTGGTAAGTGACCTCTTCTGTGTTGGTCAAAACAACCGGTATCTTCGAGTCGCGCAGCGAAATAAAAAATTTACAGAAAGTGTGTTCGGTCAAATTAAAAAATTGGTTCCTTTAATTTTCTTATAAGTGTTTTATCGAACAGTTGATGAGCAGTAAATATAAAGAGTGTTGGAGTAGAAAAATCACACAAATGATTTTTATCCTGGTTCGAATCAAAAGATTCTACGTCCAGTCGTTAATCATTATGAATAGTGATTAACTTTTTCACTAAAACAGTTTCACAGTTACAATGAAAATGAATAGAAAATAACAAAAACACCTTCCTTCGACAAATGAATCGGAAGAATGCAGCAACCGGAACAATAACAGTTTCACGACTTGGAACAGTTAAGATATTTAACTCTTCGACCGGTCGGCTCCAGTTCTTCACCTTCTGCCGCTCGGTTTGATTCAACACAACCTCCTGTCGTTCGGTTCAAAACCCTTATCAGCTTCTGCCGTTCGGCTCGGTTCCTCACGGCTTTCCAGCGTTCGGTGCTAATTGCTCGATCTTGGTCATTCCTCGTTTGGTCTTTCCCATAGCTTTCCACCGCTCGGCTTATTTCTCGTATACCTTCCAACACTTAACTTTTTATTCTAGTGTTTGTCGGACTCAATATCGTTCAGCTGCTTTACAAAGCCGTTCGGTCCGTAACTATGTTCGGCTTGTGTTTGACACCATTCGGTCATTAACTGTTCGACCTGTGTTTAGCCTGTGTTCGGCCTTAATCTGCTATACACCGTTCAACCTTTATTTGATACGACCGTTCGGTCTTCAACTAATGATGACCATTCGGTCTTGAACAGTGTTCACCCTTTAATTGTTGTACGTTGTTCGACCTTTATTGTTAGTGACCATTCGGTATTCAACTGAGTTTGGCCAATGTTCAACTCCGTTCAGTCCTGTCAGTGTCCTTTCGGTCTTGAACAGTGTTCGGCCATGAACTGGTATACGCCGTCCAGCCTTCAACTATTACATACCGTTCAATTTTTGACTGATTGTGATCGTTCAGTCTTAGTCATGCATCTGCTCGGTTGCCAGGTTCAATTCTTTCTACCACCACTTCACCTTCCAACCGCTTGGTCTTCGTTCATGCCTTCTACCGTTCGGTCTTAACTACTCGGTGATGCGACTGTCGTGGCCCATCAAATTTGATGTGCAAATAAGAATGCAGTATAGTGGTAGGAAGTGACTCCTAGGTCGTCTCTCAAGGACCAAATATGGTTCGAGACTTAGGTCAAACACGTAGTGGGGGGTTTTGAAAGTGTTTTTGCAAGGAAAATTAAATTAAATTAAAATTGGAAATTACAGACAACCAAACATAATTAAAAGTAAAAATCAGCAGAATATAGAAATCAGCAGAATATAGAAATCAGCAGAATATACATGAGTCATATTGTTCTGAACATAGAAATCAGCAGAATATACATGACGATTGTAGTCAGATGCAGAAGGATAATCATAGTCATAGGCACAGGCAGAAGAAGCAGTATTCACAAAATCAAAATAGGTAGACATGGAATAAGACGGGGGAAGGTAGAAAGCAAATGCTAAAAATTACGAAACAAACAAAACACAACACAAGTAAACATGCAACACGCACACACAATAACACACACACACAAAACAGAACATCACACTCACAACACAAAACAAAACACAACACACACTAACACAACAAAAGACCTAAGACCGAACTGTTGGTCCCCGGCAACTAAATTGGAATGTAGTATAGTGCTAGGAGGTGACTCCTAGGTCGTCTCTCAAGGACCAAATGTGGTTCGAGACTTAGGTCAAACACGTAGTGGGGTGCTTTGAAAGTGTTTTTGCAAGGAAAATAAAATTAAATTAAAATTGGAAATTAAAGACAACCAAACATAATTAAAAGTAGAAATCTGCAAAACATATATATACCGAACGGTCCTAGAGTAGACCGAACGGTCTTAACATTGAGACCGAACGATCTCTAAATTAACGAAATAAAAATGAGCAAAACACGAAAGTCGAACAGTAACGAAAGCAAAAGATGAAGGGGTCGTTCGGTCTCTAACAGACCGAACGATATTACAGTATAAAATCCGAACGGTAATAGAGCAAGAGATAAGAGGGTCGTTCGGTCTCTAACAGACCGAACGGTATTATAGTGTAAAAGTCGAACGATAATAAAGCAAGACAATGGAAATGAGATTGAAAACTAAACTGAATGCAGAAAAAGCCGAACGGTCTCTAACAATGAAGCATGTTAGAGACCGAACGATCTAAATGAAGAAGCTCAAAACGTTTCAAAAATGAAGCAGAAAACGTGATGAACAGTAAATTAAACTAGTAGAACTGGAATAAACATGCAGAGCAGGAATGAAGCAAAACGAACTTCTAAACACAACTAGAAAATGTAAATCAAAACATAAACAGAGGCTACAGTGAAAATAAGTTTAGAAACATAATGGGACAAAGTTGAAAATAGTGAAATGGAAACAAAAATCTGACAGAATTAAAATGCACAATTGGAAATAAACAATGGAACTGGATGAAACGAATTAAGCAGAGACGAGACTCAAAGCAAATTGGAAAATGAAACTAATTGGTTCCAAAATCTGAACGTGAAAACGAGATTGGAAACGAAAGGCAATGGGTAGATGAAAATGAAGACTCAACATCAAATAAAGAACATAAAGTGGAAATTGCAATTAAAAACAGAGGAGATTCAATACATGAAGATAAAAAATGAAAACAAACAAAACCTCCGCAAAGGGGAGGAGGAAAAAAGATGCTCCCCAGAAAACATAAGTGGTGGCAGGAAGACTTAGGTAAAGTGAAGGTGAATTTTGGGATATGTAGACCCCCAAAAGACAAAATTGCCCATGACCTAAAATTTGGATCCCAAGTCCTAAGGTTGACCCAACAATTTACATTCTAACTCTGACGTGGCCACCTTCTTGAATTCCCAAAATGTGCTTCCAAAACTGTTGTTGCTGAGTTCTCTGGTCATCTCATCTGACCGTTCGATCACTAAAGGCTTCCACCGTTTGGTCAACAATGGTCTGCAGGCTCAGGAGATGATGCACTGCAGTCTTTACAAGACCGTTCGGTCAAGAGCAATTGCTGAGACCGTTCGTTCTATGGTGCTGGTCCATTCAGTTCAGGCTCTAGCTCATTGTTCGGTCACTACAAAAGCATTCATGTGCTCGCCATTATGTTGAACAATGCTCACGTGGTAGCTGATCATTCGAACCGTTCGGTCATGAAAGGCTCATGTCGTTCGGTTCAAGGAACACATGCACTGTCGTTCGTTTGAAGAGTGTTCGGCCATTCAGTGTAAGCTTTCACAGATCGTTCAGTATATGCGTCCACAGACCGTTCGGTTTTATGAGTTGAGCTACGTTTCCACAAATCGTTTGGCCAATCCTTCAGCAAACCGATCGGTAGTGTAGTGCTCGGCCATTCATTGCAGGCTCTTAACATACCGTTCGGTCATGTCTTCAGTAGACCGTTCGATCAATGCTTCCAGGACCGCTCGGTATTCATTCCTTTAAAAGAACGTTCCGTCAAGGCTTTAGCAGACTGTTCGGTCATCTTCAGTAGATCCTTTCTCAACATTTGAATCGTGATTGTCCTGCACAAAATGATTGAAATAATTAAGCTCAAATAATTCAAATTAAATAAATAAGAATTAGTCTTGAAATTGAGCCCTAATAATGAAAATGCAAGAATAATTGATAATTAAGCACAATTCACTAACAAAATATGGTGTTGGAAGCTAAGTGTATAGTGAAAAATGGTGACTCATCAAAATAGACCACACTTAGTCCTTTGCACTCTTGGGGAAAATCAAGACGCAGAACAAGGAACCACCATTCTAAATACCTAAAGAGAGTGATACAATCTTTAGGGAACAACAAGAAAAAGACACCAAAGACAAAAAGCATATTTACACAATCCTCAATGATCTTGGAAAAAGAAAAGGAGTAGACAACATCCATCACACAGGTATCAGAGAAAGCAGATACTCATCGAAATCATTCAAGCAATTCAAAACATGGCAAAATAATGAATCAACTTAAGAGGTGAATCAAAAGTAACAGAACCTCACAAATACACTATCAGTGTTTTTCTCAAGTGTCTAGGGTAAAAAGAATTTCAACTCAATGCACTCAAGAAAGCAAGCAACAACAAACTTGACAAGCCTCTAATATCAACACTCAAAACATATGCATGTTCAAATCAAAAGGTCTTTTATGGATGTAATGGGGCCAAGGACAAGGGAGCATAACATATGGATGAGAAGCTATAAACCAAAAGAAATAGAGGAGCAATGGGGAACAAGTGTAAACACAGTCAAATCACACCCAAACCTCAGATTCAATCCTCTTCCTAACTCCATTATTCATAATTTTTTTTTTTAATTTTTATTTTTTTTTTCTTTCTCATCTTGTCTCTTTTTCTTTTCTCTCTATTTGGGACACGATTGTAAGAGACAATATACACAATATCTTTACAAAATCAAAACAAGAAAAGGAACCAACTAGCCAATCCATATGAATCCCCAGGGAGACCACACTTGTTCCCAAAACACTTTCAAAGCTCCAAAATTCCCTAAGGTTAAGGTGATCATGGTTTTTTTCACTTAAGGGTGATTAATGAGCTTGAAAACAAAGAACAAGGGAAAAACATAGGCTCAAAGGATCAAAACAAGGGAGGCTTATTTGGCTAGAGAGGCTCAAGAACAAAACTGCCTTTATCACTTCCAAACATGCATATCCATCAAGAATTTTCAAAAAGAGTCAAGCCAAGGCATATGTGCAAGCAATCAAGAGATACATCACACAAGAAAGAACATAAAGTGGCTCAAATCTCACATAGGGTATTTGTCACAATCAATTCAACCTCTCAAACATCATAATCATCTTCAAATGCAAAGAAAAGCAAGAGTTTCAAACCATAAGTATCAATCAAGTGAAGTGAAAGACAAGTCTACAACTTAAAATCCAGAAATGAAGAGAATCATGCAAAATTGTACACAACACACGACAAAAATAACCTAAAACAAAAAAAATTTAGCAAAGAAAACAAAAACTAACAAAGAAAAATCAAAATCTCCCCCAATAGACCACACTTAAATTACACAGTGTCCTCAATGTGTCATAAGCATAAGATTAGAAATCAGAACAATGAACAAATCATGGACAAGTGCAATAAAAGTAGGGAAAGGGGGAGAAGGAAAAAGAAAACTCCCCTAGGTTAGGGTGGAAGCTGCCAATTTTGGACTATCAGGGAGATGTCTTCCACCATTGGATCCAGCAAGGAAGTTTTGAGGAAGAACTGCTTCATCCTTCAGATTTGATCGAGCAGGGAAATGTCTTCCACACCTGGATCTAAGAAGTGATTGTTGATGAGCGGGTTCAGCCAGTGCCTATTGATCTTCAGACTGTTGTGTATGTAAGCACCTTTGTCTTCCACTATGGGTGCATGTTGGTCAAATTCATGTGTACCTCCTGCAATAGGGTTAGTGCAATGTGGTTCCAAAGAAATGACATGCAGGGGTATAACACCCAATCCCAATGTAATAGGCTGAACCTCAGATATACCCTCAGAACATGAATCAAGTTCAAATTTAGAAGCAATATCAACAACAGACTCAGATTCATGTTCAGTGCACGGAGAATAAACATTCAAATGTGATAGCAAAAAGTGGTTCTCATCATGCAAAAAGGGAGAATTAAAAGCATGCTCATCAACAATATAATCATCAACATACCTATCAACAACATAACCATGAATAGCACAATCATCAACAGAATAATCAATTTGAGGTATGTTTACCTCCACTTCCCTAAAGATTGATTGAGTGGTGGAAGATGAAAGTGGTCTACCTGGCTCAAAGGTGTTGATCATACCTACCTGGTCCTCAAAATCTTTATCAGGATCTATCTCCTCAAGCGCAAGAGTAGGGACATCTGAAGGTGGGAAAGTAGGTGGCGCAATAGTAAGCTCATGACTCTACTCCCCATCTCCTATGTGGATGACTATAACATCATCAGGAATTTGAACAGTCTGAAATGGTGATTCCTCTAAATCTTGAGACTGTTCCTGATTGAGTTGAGTGGTCATTTGCCCTATCTAATCAATCAAACTCTAAATGGCAGCTCTTACTTCCTGTTGAAATTCCATGTTCTCTTGCTGAAACTGAATGTTCTCTTGCTGAAACTGAAGGTTCTGCATGGTCATTTGCTCCAACAACTCTTGCAATGTAGGCTCAGAAGTAGAAGGTTGATGAGCTATTTGGGCAGGCTCATAAAGTTGCAGCTGTTGTTGTTGCTGGACTGGCGGAGGCATATAAGCATTCTGAGATGGTGCTTCTTGATATTGCTATGGAGCATCATACCATCCCAAGTTAGGGTCATTCCATCCAGGATCATTGATGTCACCATACTGAGCAGGGAAGAATTCATCCAAGAACATATGCTTAAGATCTTCCCAAGAAGTGATGGATCCGAGAGGAAGACAATACAGCCAATCCCTAGCTGCTCCTTGTATTGAATGCGGAAATGCCCTCAAGAAAATGTGATCATCAGGGACATGTGAAGGTTTCACTGAAGAGCACATGATGTGGAACTCCTCCAAATGTCTATGTGGGCATTCTCCTGTAAAACCATGAAACTTAGGCAGCAAATATATCAGTCCAATGGTGAGAACCCAACGAATATCCTCCTCATCAAGTGGAACCGGCTCCCAAGGAGCACTCTCAGGAGTTAGAGGATGAGTCATATTGTTCTGAACATAGAAATCAGCATAATATACATGAGGATTGTAGTCAGATGCAGAAGGATGATCATAGTCATAGGCACAGGCAGAAGAAGTAGTATTCTGATAACAGTTGAAAAACTGTTATTTTCATGCTTAAAATTGACACAAAAAGCAACCTTTACACTTAGAAACTAGCTTGAAATCATGCTTTTATCCATATTTTCATAAATAAGAGAGCTGGACAGGTTTATGCTTGATTTCAGTGTTTTTGTGCAGGTTTTAAGGTGAATTTAGTGAAAGAAGTGAAGAAGGAGAGAGATGGAATCAGAAAAGTCAACCAGAAACCAGAAAAGTCAACCAGTCAACCAGAAAAGTCAACCAATCAACCAAAAAGTCAACCAGTCAACCAGAATACGAAAAAAGTCAACCAGACGAGTTTTGGGCCAGTTTTATGCGATTTTATGATCTGTTTGGGCCTGGACCCGTTTTCTATTATTTTTATGTCCTATTTAAAGACCTAGATGTCTTAGGGTTGGTATCTTTGGCAGAAACAAAGCAAACACTCTCTCTTCCACCCCTTTGAAGGAGGATCTTGGATGCTCAGGCTACCTCTTCACCTTTCTAGGGTTTTATCTTTCATTCTTTCATTATTGTTCATCTAGGTTCACCATGAATATGGTGAACTAAAACCTTGTATGTTTGTTGGGGAATCAATGTAATCTTTTGAAGCTCTCATATATGGAATTTGTGCTTGCATCTTAATCTAAGATTTATGCTTTCCTTCATCATTAGTTAGGGTTTTTCCTCTTTGCCTAATGCTTGCTTTGTTTAACTCATTCAATGCATGATTATTGATTTTGTCGATACGGGAACGTACGGGGAAGTCTAGATCCGGGGAATTTCTCCCAATATTATATTGGTTGTTGTTAAGCTCCTGCACTTGATGAACTAATTATTAGGAATGCTAGGAATTGTATGAACTCGTAATTAGGGAGAAGCCTTCTTGAAAGGTACTTTAGAGAGTGGCATTAACAATGATGATTTGAATGTTGAATTCCTAAAATATATGAGAGTGGATAAGATGAAATTGACCCCCAACAACATATTCATATATATATATATATTTCATTGAAAGTGCTTGTCTTTTGCTTTTGCCATTGATCAAAATCTCATGCATACATGTTTATTTTCTGTTTTGCATATTAAACTTCAAATATTTCGTTCTTAAGTCTTAGCTAATCAACGAACCACATAACTAAACTAGGCCGTGAGTCCTTTGGGAGAACGATACTTGGTCTTACCGAGTTTATTACTTGAAACGATTCGGTCACACTTGCCGATTGTTCAACAAGTTTGTGGCGCCGTATTTCGGTGTTCATAAATTTGTCCATCATATTCACAAAATCAAAATAGGTAGACATGGAATAAGACGGGGGAAGGTAGAAAGGAAATGCTAAAAATTATGAAACAAACAAAACACAACACAATTAAACATGCAACACGCACACACAATAACGCACACACAAAACAGAACATCACACTCATAACACAAAACAGAACACAACACACACTAACACAACAAAAGACCTAAGACCGAACCGTTGGTCCCCGGCAACGGCGCCAAAGTTTGATGCGGCTGTCACGGCCCATCAAATTTGATGTGCAAATAAGAATGCAGTATAGTGCTAGGAAGTGACTCCTAGGTCGTCTCTCAAGGACCAAATGTGGTTCGAGACCTAGGTCAAACACGTAGTGGGGGGTTTTGAAATTGTTTTTACAAGGAAAATTAAATTAAATTAAAATTGGAAATTAAAGACAACCAAACATAATTAAAAGTAGAAATCTGCAAAACATATTTATACCGAACGGTCCTAGAGTAGACCGAACGGTCTTAACATTGAGACCGAACGATCTCTAAATTAATGAAATAGAAATGAGCAAAACACGAAAGTCGAACGGTAACAAAAGCAAAAGATGAAGGGGTCGTTCGGTCTCTAACAGACCAAACAGTATTACAGTGTAAAATCCGAACGGTAATAAAGCAAGAGATAAGGGGGTCATTCGGTCTCTAACAGACCAAACGGTATTACAGTGTAAAAGCCTAACGGTAATAAAGCAAGACAATAGAAGTGAGATTGAAAACTAAACTAAATGCAGAAAAAGTCGAACGGTCTATAACAATGAAGCATGTTAGAGACCGAACGGTATTAGTTTAAAATCGAACAGTCTAAATGAAGAAGCTCAAAACGTTGCAGAAATGAAGCAGAAAATGCAATGAACAGTAAATTAAACTAGTAGAACTAGAATGAACATGCAAAGCTGGAATGAAGCAAAACGAACTTCTAAACACAACTAGAAAACGTAAATCAAAACACAAACAGAGGCTGTAGTGAAAATAAGCTGAGAAACATAAAGAGACAAGATATAAAAAGGTGAAATGGAAACAAAAATCTGACAGAATTAAAATGCACAATTGGAAATAAACAATGGAACTGGATGAAACGAATTAAGCAGAGACGAGACTCAAAGCAAATTGGAAAATGAAACTAATTGGTTCCAAAATCTGAACATGAAAATGGGATTGGAAACTAAAGGCAATGCGTAGATGAAAATGAAGATTCAACAACATAAAATAAAGAACGTAAAGTGGAAATTGCAATTAAAAATAGAGGAGATTCAATACATGAAGATAAAAAATGAAAACAAACAAAACCTCCCCAAAGGGGAGGAGGAAAAAAGATGCTCCCCAGAAAACGTAAGTGGCGATAGGAAGACTTAGGTAAAGTGAAGGTGAATTTTGGGATATATAGACCCCCAAAAGACAAAACTGCCCATGACCTAAAATTTGGATCCCAAGTCCTAAGGTTGACCCAACAATTTACATTCTAACTCTGACGTGGCCACCCTCTTGAATTCCCAAAATGTGCTTCCAATACTGCTGCTGTTGAGTTCTCTGGTCATCTCATCTGACCGTTCGGTCACTAAAGGCTTCCACCGTTCGGTCAACAATGGTCTGCAGGCTTAGGAGATGGTCCGCTCCAGCGCCCTCAGACAAGGGGGGGCTCCAGCCCCAGCGGAGCAGCCTGAAGCACGTTTTGGCGGCACTGTCCATGTGACCCAGCATGCTTCCCGTGACCAGCTGACTTGGCCCCCAAGCTCGTCTTTTATTTTGAATTTTGGAGGGAAATTAGATCATAATTGAGGCCCTTCTTCACCTATAAATAAGAGGGTCTCCCCTTTGTATTTTCTCACTTTTGAGCTTAGTGAAATGCTGCAGAAATTGTTTTCCAGCCCTATTGCTCTTGAGTCACTCCTTCTCTTCACTTTCTCTACCCTTTCCTCTAGCTTCCTTCCATAGTAGTAGGAAGGCCTTCTGAGCTGAGAGGTCTCTACACACACTCCTTACATTCAAAACCACACCAAAACATAATTCATAGCCATTCATTCCGCTACACCATCAAGGCTTGCTGTTTGGAGATTGCAACCTGCAAGTTCCAAGCCTGGCAAGCTTCCATCAAATAAGGCCTTAATCAACTTTCGAAAGTCGACAAAGCCTTAACCAAATTTCGAATGTCGATTAAGGTTTTGTCTTCATTTTCCATCACCATGAACCACAAACATACACATCTCCTAGTCATTTCCAGTGTTAAATTCAAATCAATATCGCATGTCTCAATCACAAAACAAAACGCAAAACGAAATTTAAAACTAGTGCTTACCTACCAGTGTATTGAGGACAAAGAGTGGTGTATACGTTCAGTGAAAAAGAAGAAGAGTAGATGTCCAAAAGTTCCTAAATCCAGCAATGCACTCACAACGCACAAAGTATTGATTGAAAGAGCAGAAGAAAAAAATGAGATAAAACAAGGCAAAGGAGGAGAACCAAACCAATGAATGCAGCGCGTAAAGAACAGGGGAGAAAGGAGAGAGCAAGGAACAACGACACAAGGATACAACCAATTTAAATTTAAAAGGGTGTAGGAAGAGACAAGTAAAATATAAATTTTACTTTGGTCAAAGAATATTTATTTGATAAAAACGTTTTTATTGTCAGAAGATTATATTTCAAATATTTTCAAAAATTGGAAATACAGGTAGAAAGTGATGAGGTTCAAGGAGAACGAGCCAATAAGTACTGTGAATCATTGATTTGATTAGTTGTAAAATCTGATATCAGATAATGATTAAAAATTACGGTACAATTGTGACATAAATTTTCAGGAAATTAAAATCTGGTCAGTGTTATGGAATGCTTACGAGTAGGATTTTTATCTATTTTTTTTTTGTAAATCGGAAAATTGAGATCAAATACTTATAAGTGCAACGAATCATCTTGAATAAATAGGAAAATGGTAAGGAGGTTTGACTATGAGAACATGAATGGGCTTTTCATGCAATCCATAAACTTTTGTGTTGATTACGTAGTTTGAGATATAAAATTTGAATTTTGAAATATATATTTTTATTTTATATTTAAATGTATAATTTAAAATATAAAAAATATATTTTGAATTATATAGTTTAGAATATATTTATATTTTGGATGATATAATTTGGAATACATTTATCTTCTGAATTTTTCAGGATGAATTTTTATTTTATATTTTAAAATATACAATCTAAAATATAAAAAATTGCATTTTAAATAGATATTTAGAAATATAAAAACTTATGGAAATTTTATGAAGATTGAGAAAGACATGGTCCGAGAATTGTTGAAAAAAACTTGTCAAATTTAAACAGATACAGGTTGATCTCGAGTCCAAATTTTTTACTGTTTTTCTTATTGTCCTTTTACTTTATATTTAAATAGAATTATATTAATAATTATGACAATAAGAAGATGAAATAGATTAATTGGTTAAAGTTTCTAGATAGTAGAGGTCATCAGTACTTAAGGACATTATTAGTTTTAATTATTTTCTTTACTTTTTTTAATATTTTATGTAAAATCATAGGAAATTTAATCTAAAATAAGTTTAGTTAAAAATAATATTAAAAATTTATGCATGAGTATTAAAATATTATTATTTTTTCTCATGAATAATAAAATATTTTCACATGGACATTAAAATATTTTCACATATAATAAAGTAATATTAAAATATAGCTATAAAAGGAGAAGGCAATCTTAAGAAATTAAAGGAAAGGTGTGAAACTAGTATGAAAGAGTGAAAAACTTGAGTAGGCAATAATAAGAAATTAAAGGAAAGGTGTAAAACTAGTATGAAAGAGTGAAAAACTTGAGTAATTCTTTTAAGAAGTAGAAGAAAGAAAAAGAAGAAAAACACAATACTTGTAATTCCTATAATTTCATCGGAGGTAATTGGAACTAACTGTTTTTCTAATTTTGTCTTGTGATTATATTGTTATTAGGTAGACGATGAATGAGTTGATTTGTTTTAGTGTAACAATGATTATCTAATGATGGCATTGATGAATTTGAGTTGTATGTAAGGGATACTATTTGAATTATAATGATTTTCTATGGTTAAGAGTAGGAAAATTGTTTTAAATTATAATAATTATCTAGTTTGTTTTAAGTGATAAGTTGATTTTTTATTAATTAAATTTTTACGTTAAGTTGAAGCATGATTATTGATTATTTTGTTGAGTTGTTTTGGTTAAATCTCAATTATCAATTTGTCCACTGTTAGATCAAGTTAGAGTTTTAATACGTGGTTGTAACACATATTTATTCACTTTTACCATTGTGATTGTTAATTTGATTTCTGTATTTGTAACATCCCAAAAATACAGTCCAAAATTATATAATAAAATAATCACATTAATTAATAATTCAGATCAGTCTTTACACTAAAAGTCGAATGTACGCTTACAAACGAACGACCTTACAAAAAGAATTACAACTTTAAACTGTATAGGTTTTAAAAATATCTGACCGAACGGTTTACAAAAGCCTATACCGAACGGTCACATAAATCAAAAGGGGAAAGTGATCGAACTATCACCTTTCATTCAAACTAAACTACGGACCGAACGTACTATGATTCGGTTTTCACTTCAACTTCAACAAGGTTTTCTTCCTCTAGCGCCTATTCCAGCAGCTCGTCTCCTTCTGCTCACATCCACCCGGATAATCATTGCAATGACAAAGACGGACGTACAAAACACGACAAGATAGGAAACACAGGGTAAGCTTATGTAATTTAATTAAGATATAATCATACAATTCATACCATCAACACACAAGATAAATTTCGTCATGCATTTCATACAAAGCCTAATACTAGATTGACTGTCCGGACTGTATGAAATCTGTGTAGCTACGACATTCGTGCACCTGGGTGATGTAGTAACTGGGATACTCTCAACAGCTGCCACCCGAGGTTAGTCCTATCTGTCCAAAGTAACCCTAAGGACTAGGACCTCCTGTCGTTCCCACACATGACCTACCCTCCTCTACGTGAGGACGAGTACTCACGGAACATCAGGATGAACCGCCAGCTTAGCATGCCCACAGTCATACTCTACAAATTCAATAATCATCCATGAGTCGTTCCTCCTTGGAACGCTCGTTCATAATCCACAACATTTCATCCATCTCATACTTTCTTCATCTTTCATTATCAATCTTCTCAAATTCATCTTTCATTATCAATCATTTAAATTTCATCTTTGTTCTAGGATTATTAAGGACATCAAATACCGAACGTTCAGTCCTCACTAAGAACGAGGATGAACACTTGGAACGAGACAGAGAAGTCTCTCGTTCCAGAATAGAATAAGACCGAGAGGGTTACTGTCAGGTTGAGAAAGAAATCGAGTACAATTATATATCACAAGAACGAACGTTACTTACAACATGAATCAGTTAAATGAACTGACTCTCGTGAGCTCAAACCAGACACCTCAAAGAACATGCCAAGTACTAAGGCTCTCGGCCGAAACCAATGAATGTAGACACGTCAAGACGTTTAAAGAACCATACTTAGAAGAATTTACATAGAGAAACCTAATGCCAGTCAATGACCGAACATGGTAGAGGGAAATTCTATTGAAGTTGGACGAACGCTATTTTCATCAAGATAGATCATACAAGAAACGAATACTAGCGTTTGGTATAAGACCGAGCACTACTCATTACTAGCTCTTGGTGTGAGACAGAGCACTACTAAACTTATAATAGAAAGCTTATATAATAAGATACTATTGGAATAGTGTTTGAGATTAACTAAAATATACAAATACATATATTTACAAAATTTAAGTTTCTCACAGAATACTCAGATGCAATTACGCTTGACCGAACGCTCAAGCATAGCATTACCACACGAAGACGCTCGTCCTCAACTATGATTCTTTCCAAATGAAAGAATCCAAGTTTAACTAAGGTTACTAGTATTACCGAACGGTTAATGACCGTTCAATGACGAACGTACATTATCATAGGGAAATTTCATATCCAGAATTCATTTATATTCAAACTCATTTCTCAACCCATAACTTCATAATTTCATACATTCATATCATAGCACATTTCATATTTCTCATACATCAGAACATAATAAACATCATATTTCACATAGTCAAATATCTCAACAATCATGCTTCACTTGAATTTAACAACACAACGAACGTTCATGCATCATAGTAAACGTACAAATTAAATTAAATAAGCTTCCCTTACCTCTGAGCGTGAACGAACGTCCTAAAGACAGAAATACAGTTCGCCGGACTACCATTCCTTCTACCCTCAACGCTCAACGACTCTTCAAACCAAAATCAAACAACAGACCAAAATGGTTCAGAATGAGGCTATGAATTCATGCAACCAGAACTGGGTTTGCATGTGTCCGAGAACGAACGACTAAGGACAAGAAGAACTTACCCGTTCAGAACTCGAAACTGATCGGTTCAAACTGAAGCTTGGGACACCGGGAGTGCTTCTATGGTGCCTGAACGGAGATCGGAGTAGAGAAATGGTGAGTTTCGGTAGAGAGAAGGGAGAGCTTTTTAGAGAGAAGAAGGAGAAATGAGATTTCAGAGTTTGGAGAAGAAGATGCATGCAGAGAGTGTGACGCAACTTTCCAAAAACTCAGTTTTGCTTAAAACGAACATCCGCTCATCTGCTAACACCTGCATTCCACTATCTGATTTTCGAATCACCCCCGCTTGACACCTGGCGTCCGTTTAGAGGGGTTTGGGTGCGTTTTTAATGTTTCTGACAGTATTTAGACAAATTAATTTTTCATTTTTAGGGAGATGAACAAAATTCTATTTCTATTTTTGAGTTATATGTGTAAATATTTATTTCCTATTTTTTTAATCTTTAGATCAGAGTTGAATTTTGATATATAGATTCATAATTCTTCACTCTCATTGTTGGGATTATCAATTAGAGATGTGTAATATAAATTTTCTCATTTTTAGGCATTGGACATTTATTTTTGTTTATGACCCATTTTGATAAAATGATTATTTCCCCTTAAGTAACTATCAAACCGAGTTGAAAGTTTAACGGTTGGTCATAGACATATATAGTTATTTACTTTGACCAATTGTATCACTGACTAGAAATTTGTAGTTATAACATTAGTTTTTGTAATATTCTCATCACTTAAGTAGTTAATAATATTGACCTCCATTGCGTATTTTGTGCATAATATTTTCCATTATAACCCAATTAAGTTAATTATTTTTTCATTAAATTCTTGATTCAATTGTAGTAATTGGTTATATAAAGTATATAACCGATTAAAACAGAGAAAATTATGCATAATTTGTTATATAAGTGAAATAATCTATTAAAGATAATTAATGGATGATTAATATAGACAAGTGTAGAAATAATCGATTACATAAGTTTGTTAATTGATTAAAATAGAGAAATAGTCTAATCCATTATATAAATAGTCTAATATGTTAAGATTGTTCAATGAATCATTAATAGGTTTAAGTGTTTAAATAATCAGTTATACACATAGGATAATTTGTTAAAACGAAGAAAAAACATAATTGATTATGCAATTTACATAATCGATTATAATGCGACAAGATTTGAAAATCCTATATATATATGTGACTTGAAACCTGTTTCAAGAGAGTTATCATTTTCAAATATTAACATTTTCATTGACTTGTGATTACAAGTGCTTTCAAGAAGAGTTCTTGGAGAATCTACACTACATTTGTTGATTACCCATCAAGATTCTATCAAGAAAGTGTGCTACAGTTGTTCTAATTTTATCTGCACTAAGAGGAGTGTGACTTAAAGATCAGGTTCTTCATAGACAATATTTGTTTTGGTTTCCTGTACGGGTTTGCTTGGGGTTAAGGGCTATGAGTGCTCTTGTATTGTAAGAGATTGATGAGTGTTTATCTCTTTAGTATCTCTTGGGTTGCTAGCTATATTGATTTTGAGTGGTGAGAAAAGTGCATTGAGAGGGTTATCTTTGTATTTTTGTAAACTCAATCAATTATAGTGGAATCCCTTCAACTCAGGTTGTTGAAGAAGGAATGGATGTAGGCTTGTGATAGCCAAACCAATATAGATTGTTTGTGTTGATCTTTCTATACTCTTTCTCTCTTGTTGATTCATTATCTTTTGTTTATTGATTTCAAGAAAGCAAAGAACTCATAAATATTTTAAAAAGATCATTTTAAAAGGATTAATCCAATTCATTCCCCCTCTTGGCTTGAGATACAAGGCATGTATTATCTTACAAAAACTAAACTAAATTATATTGTATCTAGTTTAAAGGAGGGATTGTTAACAATTTTAATGTTAAGTTAGTTTCTGTTTCAATTAAATCTATTTTTGTTATGTTCAAATGAAGTTGTCAGATGTTGACCTATTATTTAGGGACATGATGCTAAACTCTAGCCCATGATTTTAGGAAACCAACCACGACAAATTTCTTGTTTAGTGTTTTAACTTTCTTAATGTAAAAGGTCTCAACAGAACGATTAAGAGGGTCGTACAAACCATTGCATTGTTTGATTTGTTCGGTATAGCGGGTTATGGCTTTCTTGAGCTATCCTTTTATGTGTATTTGACCGATCGATAGGGATATACCGATCGGTCTGGTTAGAAATATGGAGGCTTGTTTCTCAACACTAAGAGGGGTGGGGGGTGAATTGGTGTTTTATAAAAACTTAAACTTTTCAAATATTTTTGAGAAATTAGAATGATCTTTAAACTTTCTTGTGTTGTAAGTAAATACGCATGCAAAGAAAGTAAAGAGATAAGGAAAGAAAATCAAACCCAAGATTTTTATCCTGGTTCAGCCTCAATGCCTACATCCGATCACTCTCCCAATCAACCTTAGATTGGAGAGTATTTCACTATAATGATCAGAGTATTACAACAAAGGTTTTATAGAGCTCTCTTAAATATAAACACCTTTCCAACTCTCAATCAAATATAGAAACAAAATACACCTGCACACACAGAACCACTTGTCCTTGTTGCAGAAACTTTTTGAAAATCCCCTCTTAAAGTCCAAGATCTCCTCACTCTTCTTCCTGACACGCACGTCCAAGGAAACATCAAATCAAAGATTGCAGAAACTTCTTCTGATCAAACCAGATACACTTGTAGTAGTGTTAATGTGATCAACCAATGCAGTCCACGAAAATGCCTCTCAAGAATGCCTCAAGATTCTTCAAATTCTTCACGTTCTTGATTCTTGGAGTGTATGTGCAACCTGTAAAAAATTTTCTCATAAAGAATATCAGAGATGATAATTTACAATTGATCAAAAGTCCTTGTATTGCAAGCAATGTGTCAATATATAGTTTTTATCAATTCATACTCAAAACAATCGATTACGTTACTTATGTAATCGGTTACATTAAAATAAATGTAACAACATTACAACAAACTCGGCTCTTAATTGAATGCTCAATTAATGTAATCGATTTGCAATTAATGTTGGTCAAACATATTTAAAAATATGACCGTTAAAGCAGTTAGGACTAGCATGAATTCAGTTTTCAAAAGAATAACTAACTTAATTGATTACGTAAAATGTGTAATTGATTAAGCTTAACACTTAAACACATTTTGAAAACTTTTCTCCTTCAAAATTCATCACAACACTTTTGGAAAAGATATGTGCAAAGACATGAGTTTTAATCAATTTAACAACTAATCTAATCGATTCAAATTTGTTGTTTTGCCACAATGTAAAACATAAGTTGTCTGATGAACTTAATTAAGTACAATAACGTTGCAATCGATTAATTCATGCAGATATGCTTTTGTGCTTGTAATCCACATCCACACATTAACACAATATGCACACAAACATATAAACATTTCATGATCAGTAGTATGCAGAATCATCAGTATGTTCACATATGTATTAATCATAATTAGCATGTACATATACACATATGTATCAATTAATGTAAACATATTTCTTGTTGTGTCATGACAACATCCATGTGTTGTTACTGTCAATGTGTTGTCATCATAAAAAGCAAACTCATCAGGGAGTGGGTTCAACACTCACATTGCTCCCCCTATCAACAAGTCTGTATGGTACAATTTTGTTTGTCTTGTGATGGATGTATGTGTTTTAAAAACTATCTATTTCAACACAATAGACAACTTTTAGGGATAAGCCATCAAGTTGTTACCTCTAGTGTCCTTAACTATAATAATAACTTTTAGGCTATTATTTGGATGACTCCCTACGAGGTCCTGTATGAAAGTAAGTGTATGACTCTCTTATGTTGGTTTTAAAATGGAATGTCATTGGAAATAGAGCATGAGTTGTAAAGATAGACCATAGATTGGGTTAAGTTAAATTTATTTTGAAAAATTGCAAAGGTAAAGGAAGCTTAGTTGTTGAGGGAGCATGGTCTTGTTGAGCAAATTTAAAGAAATTTTTACCATTAGGGCCAAAGTCATTGGACAAACTAACTTTTTGCTTGGCAAGTATGCTTCTAGGTACGTCTCCCTAAGGGAAAACGAGATTTCTTGACCAAATATGTGATGGCTGGTTGAGATGTCATAATTGGAAGTATGAGGTTTTAATGATGGTTATGATGTTAATTCAATGAAACTTTGTTTTAATGTTAAAATATATTGAGACTTATGATGGAATGATATCAAAATATGTGAATTGTATAAATACAATCATTTTTAAGAAGTGGTGTGATAACTCTCCATTTTCTCCTATTTTTCTAAGATAATATTCTTCTTTTAGGTTACTTTAGTTTTTAATTTTCTAGAATTAAGATAGTTTAAAGTAATTAGGGTAAAAATAGGTTTTAAATAAAAATAGTGATAAATTTCTTTTTTTTAGTTAAATAAATAGGTTATTTTACTCTTTAGATAAAATTATTCAGAAAAATAAATAATTTTTTTTAGGCTTTTACTTTTTCTTTTTAGGTTTAATACCTTTTTTGGTCCCTCGAAAGGGGGCAAATGTTCAATTGGGTCCTACCTTTTTTTAGAAGTTCAATGTGGTCCCAAATTTTGTAAAAAGTGTGCAATCAAGTCCTTTTTGGAAACGGCGTT